>PNEQ01119180.1:50767-62392 GCA_003012365.1 Medauroidea extradentata
TTCAAGTAAAAAAATTAAAAAGGTTTTTTTTTTTTTTTTTTTTTTTTTTTTTAGAAAAATGAGGGCTTGAAGCCATAAAATCTATAAAAATGGAAAAGTTTAAATTTTACAGTTTATTAATGTGATGATACCCAGGTCTCTATAATGACCGAATTTCAAAAACTCTTTTGTTTTGAATAGAAACATCCATTAAGCTCTGCGCGAGAGTTTTGGTATAAAAATTGTTTTCAAATTAAAACGTGAGATAAGTGCTGGGACTTAGGAGTACCACTACATTTTATCTCATGGTGGACACAAGTTTATGTCGTGATTTTATATTTATACTTTATATTAATTCTCATGACTTAAGTAGGCAAAATAAACCTATGCTGCTCTTTTCGCATTAACTTTTTTTGTGTGTTTAAAATACGTACACATATTTTGATTCCCTCTATCGTAAAATTCTTAATTCCTGTCAGGATTTTAGTCGTTACCTGATGTTACAGAATATATGGCAACATCTAGATGATTATCTGCGTATACCAAGCACATCATGATATTAAAATGTTTAGAAATTTGTACGAATTAAAACATATATATTGAGAGCTACTAACGATAAAACATGTATACATTATTATTTAAATGGTCTGGCATAATTCACAAGTTGCATTTATTATCTTATCATGAAACCATTAATGCACCTAAAATCTTTGCAATGTTTTTACCCCACAGCAGGTTATAAATAAGCATTTATTTGCAAAATTATTGTACGTATTTACGACGTACTTATCTACAAAAATAAAGTACATTTCAGAGAAAGTTAAAAAATGACTTTAAAAAATAACGTGTTGGATAGACTATTCTCAAGCGCCTCCCTCCCCCCCTTTTTTTTTCAACATGGCTGAAAACGACCTTTTCACACAGCTATATCACAAAATCTACTGCTCAGGCCGACACAAAACTATTTAAAGAGCCTATAGTGTACTTTAGTGCATACTTTATAGCAATGAAGTAATAGGGTACCGCTTACAATCCCATAGTTCTGGCAATCGGACCAAAACACCGTCCACATAGGGGCGATGGGTCATTGGCGCCAGCGTATAGAGTGGCACTTAAGGCTGCCGCCTACCCCACGCTTCAAATGCGTTGCTGTGTGTTCGTAAACAGGGTTTTCCTACGAAAATATTCTACGTGTGCCCACTGTGCCAACGTTCGAAAAGAAAACAAAACTTCAGACAAGGTCGGAACCTCGTTGTTAAGATGCCACGCTCATTAAAAACACTATTAGTAAGTCTTGCAACATGGCTAAAAACGGCCTTTTCAGATTGCCGTACTTCAAAATTTACTAACCGGATGTACGTGAAACTCAGATTGCCATCTGCACTGAACTTAGTTGCAGACTTTCTACCAATAAAATTACTTGGTCACCGCTTAATGTCCCATAGTAAAAACGGTTCGGCGGGAAGCTTGCACGCTAGTTCAGCGCTTGGCTCGTTGAGGCGACGCGGCATTTGATCTTCAAGGTCGACCTTACTGCTACGTCACTTTTGAGCAAGGGCGCCGCGTACCTATGTGTTAGAGGCTCAGCTATGACGTAGCAGTAAGGTCGACCTTGAAATGCTCATCAAATGCCGCGTCGCCTCAACGAGCCAAGCGCTGAGCTAGCTTGCAAGGTTCCCGCCGAACGGTTTTTACAATTGGTCACTAAACGATGACCATATAATTTTATTTCTGGAAAGTCTGCAACTAAGTTCAGTGCAGGTCGCAATCTGATTTTCACATACGTCCGTTAGTACATTTTGAAGAACGACAGTCTTAAAAGACAGTCTTTAACCATATTAGAGGGCTTAGAAGCAGTGTTTTTAATCTGCGTAGTGTTTAAAAAAATGGGTTCCGACCTTGTCTGAAGTGTGTTTTCTTTTCGTAAGTTGGCACAATTGGCACACGTAGAATTGTTCTGTAGAAAACCCTGTTTACGAACACGCTATATGGCATTTGAAGCGTGAAGTAGACGGCAGACTTAACACATATTCAACACCAGACACATTTCAGCCAATCACTCGACCTCTTTGCCCTCACGCGGGGGAAAAGTAGGAAAAAAGGTGTTTGGAAGGTAGAGGGGCAGGGGACATAGCTGGGGTGTTTGTTGTAATCATACCCTGCTCATCGCGTCGCGCGTAAATTCACTCGTTAAAATTTATCGTCTCGCGAGGTGTCGGCGCGCGGGAACTAATTGCGTTCGCTCGTGTCATATTCCGCCGTTAAAGTGGATGGGGTGGGTTGAGGGTTAGAATAATTATATGGACGCCGGCAGCAGGCTGAAAAGTTAATTCTGCCGGCGCTAGGGAATCAGGTTCGAGTCCACGTGCTTGGGATAGTACTGTGGGTGTAGTATTGTACGGTGAAAATATGGTCATTTTCATACGTATTGTTGTCAAATATTTAACTACTGGTTATATTTTCCCTTAACCAGAAAATAACTTTCCGCTACTTGTTAAGGTACCTATATACTTGCGCTTGAAACACACTGCAGCGAGTTACAAGTATTCATATTTTGACGAAACATCTCAACGCGTATTACGTTTGTACATCTATGTTTCTATCAGTTTAAAAATTAGGATCGCTTATTGAAAACACGGTTTCCAATACTTTAAAAATGGCTAAAAACAGCTTTTTTAAACTGCCGTATCTAGGAAAAATCCAACCGGATTCTAAATACACAATAATAGGAATAAGCGCTGTTATGAAATTCTGCGAAGTAAAATGTGAAATTTGCTAATATAATATCAATTTTATTTACATAGCGCTACAATGTAAGCATCGCAGTTAAACTTTTAAGGTACATTTAAACCATATCAGTACAGCAATTTATTTTTACATTCTGAGTTTACTAGACTGATTGCTGCTTAAATATACGTTAAAAGTTTAACTGCGCTGCTTATATTGTAACGCAAGGTAAATATAATTGATGTTATATTAGAAAATTTCACATTTTTCTTCTCAGAATTGCATATGAGCGAAAAATAAAATAAATTCTATATGGCGGCTGATGCCGAGCCTTAAGGGGGATTGATTCCTGTCAGATCGGTTTTACGGTTTTTCTCATAAATCAGGGAATATACACATTGTTTTAGTTTATTCACGCTGTCAAGGCATAGTTTGATTCATTAACTTTTTGGAATCCATATGGCTTTGTTTCTGTTAATGTTGCGGCCTCTGTAGTCTCTCCCGTAAATAAAGCAATTTTTCCTTTTCAGCCGTTTCCCGTTGCAAAATAATGAATATATTATGGTTCCATCAATTACGGAAAAACGATTAAGTGTGTATCTATGCCTTGTCGTGACAAAAATGTTGATACATCAACTGGAGCAGAAGTTATCGAGAAGAAACAGATAATACCAGGGTGGTAGGGATCAATACCCCTTATTAATTAACAATATTCATTTGATAAAAACTTTGTCGGAATTTTAAAATGCATTCGGTACTCGACAGAATACTATTCTAATCTCAGTACATTTATGTAATGCCTTGTTTCAATGATGTTCTTGTTACTCTGCTTACGGGAAAAGCTATCGAAACTTTTTTTGTGTATTAACAAAGAGGTATTTTTCCACTGAATTTCCATCTCCACATACAACAGTTATATACCACCCGTACTGACACAAGGGTTTGCCTAGCAGACTGCACTTGTTTGCTCACGGCCAAACAAACATTCGCATTTGATTCGACCAAATATTTAGTTTCCCGGCGGATTTTGTTTATCCGACTTCAGTCTTAAAAAACACTGGCTGTCTGCTCAAACAAGTATTTTACTGGCTCGAGCAAACATTCATTTCAGTGTACGCAGCTTTTTTTATACTAGGTATTTTCAATTCCAGACATTTTGTGCCAGTAAATAAAAATCTTTTAAAAATATATTCAGGCTTAATTTCAGAAAGGACGCTTTTACAAGCACAACGGTTTGTCTGTGGGTATTTAAATAAATTAGTATTCTTAATACTTCTGAAATATTTGCAATTTATACGATTCAAGAAAAACCGCTGCAATGTTAAGTCAGTAAGACAACTTGCATTACGAGATAATATATTTTTTCTGTAATGTTTTTCCTGTGAGGCGGTGTTAACTCACAAAGTTTTCACTGCAATGTGTTTTGATTTGACAAGTTTTCTTATTTCAATTGCAGTTATATACGCTATATTTATTTCATGAGAATTTTCTTTAAACACATTTCGTGTTTCCTGAGTAAAGTTGAGTTAAAATTTTTTATTTGATAGAAACTACTTCGATTCCTAAAAATTTTTTTTCAGAGGTATCCGTTGTATAATATTTGTGATTAATATGTGCGTATTTTTTATAGAATGTTATCGCTATAATTTATATAAACAGTACGCTTATTGTTTTAACCCCCGACGCAAAAGATGGGGTGTTATTGTTATAAGTTTGGCATGTCTGTGTGTGTATGTGTATGTCTGTATGTGTATGTGTTTGTGACATCGTAGCTTCTAAACGAATGGACCAATCCTGATAAGGGTTTTCTGTTTGACAGCTGACGTGATCGAGATGGTTTTTAGCCATGATTCAAGGAAATCTGTTCAGCCGTTTAAAGATAATAATCTCTTTTCTAGTTTATTTTGGAGTGAATGTGAGCAATTCCACTGGTCTGATCGATTTGAAATTTAGTATCCTGTGAGTCGGGTTTTTTTAAAAATAATTTTAAATATTTGCAAGTTATGTTTATGCATATAAGACATACATATTAGACATCGGCAGCAGTAGTAATTTAACATCAAGCAATATAATGCGATATGTAAATAGTTTCTTTATTAGGTTTCACGTCTCATCGACAGCGAGATTATCATAAACCGTTACGCATAACTTCAAACAAGGAGAGGAAATGGGAAAGAGCTTATGTTAAGAGACTATTGCTATGTTTAGAGTAACAACTCACTGCGGACTGAAGTAGGAGTGGAGTGAGTAATCCAGTCCAGTCGGCAAGGTGAACTGGAGTGTAGAATCCGGAGTGAATTAATCACCTAACGGACTGAACTGTCCGAAGACGAAGCGGTCGCCATGTGTAATAGTTTCTTTACTTATGTAAGATGTTAGAATCGTCCTAGGCTGGTTAAATAAAACTGTTTAGTGTTATAAAACTAATGGGAATTGCAAATTTAATAAAAATAAATATTCCGACAGTCATTTACTCTGTAATTCAAAGTTTCACAAAGAGATGTCTCTAGACACGGATTCAGTCTATGTTTACATGACAATCTGGATCGAAAATTTTACCATAAACACTTTTGTCCACGTTCACTTTAGGTTCCGTGTTGAATACAGTCCAAGTTCAGTCCAGTCCGGAATTTTACCATAAAAGCACTATATAAGAGCATTGGAGGGATTTCAGGAAATGGTGAGAAACCTAAATCAGGATGTCTGGAGCTAGTACCCGGTCCTTTTAAATGCGAGTTCAAGCCTCTCATCTAATGTGTAAGATTCCGTTCATCAATTTTTGCCATGAGACTTAACAGTTAGCGAACCGGACACGTGATCCGTGCTGTAGCGTCGTACGGAAAGTAATTTTTCTTGTGTAACTATTGAAAATGTTTCCAATGCGTTTGTCTATGGAAATAATACACACTTCAAACTGTGTTCCTGTGATTTAAAAATGCCGTCCGGTTCTTAAAAACATGATTACCATGCTCCTCAAAAGTGTTAAAAATTGCTTTTTCACGGTGCTGTAGCTGAGAAAATATTAATCGTAATCGTAAAACTAAGCCATAGAAATCTGCAGTGGACTTTACCACAAACTTTCCACAATTAAATAACACGATCATTGCTTGAAATCCCATTGAAAAACTGTTTCTGCGAAAACACTGCACACTAGTTTAGTCCTTCGCGGCGCCTAGAGGCGATGATTTGTTTGACGGGCGTGTTATGTTCGGCTTATCGCCTTCCCCGTTTACGTGCCTCAAACGAAAAGAGAATGCTACCTTCCGCTAACTGTTAAGCGTTGACCAAGTAATTTTATTGGTGGAATACAAGGATCGAAGTTCAATGCATACTTGTATCAGAGTTTCTCGTACAACCGGTTAGTACATCGGCAGCTTGAAGAGACCTCTTGTAGGCACGTTTCAGGGGGTCTAAACAATGTTTTTCATGAATATGGTGTATTATTGACATTCCGTCGTTGAACGAAGTGTATCTATTCCCTTTCCGTACACTGGCACAATAAGCTCATGCGGAATAGTTTCGTAAAAAAAAGTCACAGTATTTTTTTTTTTTTTTGTAATTTTACAAAAAGGTATTTTTGGAAACCATTACAAAAAGTTTTGTAACATTTAGAAAAAACTTGTATTTTAACAAATTAATTTGTTTATTCATAAACATCTCTGTAAATATACAAACAAATGTTGTATATTTATACTTAATATCTCGTTCATTTTACAATTATTTTTTGTACTGTTACAAAATTTTTTTGGAAACTAGTTTCGAAAAAAATTCTTTGCAAAAGTGCGAAATGTTTTGTAAAACGTGACACGTCTCTTAGGTTTATTTTGTGTTAAATCGAAAAGTTTGCTATTAACATTAATTTTACTAGTTCCCAAAGGTGCTTACAATATTTGTAACCACTTAAAAAGATTTCTGATGTCTTACTTTTATTACCTGACTGATTATGTTTTGATATTAGTTTACAATATTTTCCTTGTAAATGTACAATTTTATTTTTTACTTTGTACCTACGAACACACTGCGACGCATTTGAAGCGCGTAGTATATCGGCGCTTACTACATGCAAAGGAAGATGGAATGTTTGTTTACAGAAAATTATAGTTAACCTCTTACAGATCTTTGACTGGTAGATATCGAGAAATTGTCTCGTAAGTATGTAAGGTTTGTTTCCTTCCCAGTCAGGGAGTGTTTATCATAGTGGTTGGAGTCCCGAGTTCAGCGAGTGCCGAGGGATCGATCAGTCCGCGAGAGAAGTAGCAAGCGACGTCGGTGACAACGTGTGAGGGAGACTGGAACATCAGAGCGACCAGCGACTGCGGTCTAGTGAAGATTTGACTGCAGGCTGGGGGAAAAATAAGGCAGAGATAGAGCGGTTGAAGAGAAAGAAAAATACAGAGAAATATGTAGTTTTGGGAATGTTGTATGGGTGTAGGCTACATCATTTATTGTAGTGATATTCCACTGTGAAATGCTTCCTGAGGACATCTGAAATGCTAAGATTTTCAACAGACAATGCAAGGCAGGAGCTATGGTAGAAGACCATTCACCTACGCGTATGGATGCCAGAATCTACGAGCATATAATGTACACCAGAGAAGACACTCAATGTTAAAAACGAAACACTTTTTTTTTGCCCTGTGAAAATCTGCCAACGTCTAAGAATAAACATTATGGTTGAAAGATTGGTGTTATCGTTACCTCATAGGCCCTACACGCACGCACACATACACTAACAAACTTCAAAATATAATTCAAAAAGGTAGGTTAAAATTACATGAAACACGTTTATTCATTGTTATTTGCAATTCGTATTTGTTATAATAAAAAACCTTTTTAATTAAACGTTTCCAACAGTAACATGTCAACTGTCGTTACACAAGTTGGACAGTGCCATGACGCCGACAAATAAGTAGGTTATTTTGTTTAAATATGTTACGTAAGGATATTATTGAGCTTTAGTTAATATTTAAATTTACTATCACGGGACAATACACTCATAACACAACGGTAAAATTGTTTCTTGCAATACACATTATTAATTTTTATTGTAATGGTGGTATTAGACCAGGCAACAACACAATAACGAACTGGAAATGAAATAAGCGTTTTGTTTATCCCTGCTAACAGCTACCAGGACATGATGTAAGCTTGCTTACTGCGGCAGGTCTCGGCCAGGTTACGGATCAAGGCCCAATTTGAAGAAATGTGGCTTTATTACAGCGCATGCAAATTGAGAACGTCAACAGTGAAGCGATTTTCTAGGTATTGTGACTTTGACCATTTTCGGGGTTACTTTGACTATTAAAAATATTCGTTTTTAGGTTTTCTGGTAAATAAACAGATAGTTTGAGCCGTGTATCTTAAAAAAATTATTTGATCCTTATAGTTAATATTTGAAACTTTCGACACTAAATGACATAATAACAAAAATTTTGAGTGGCCAAAGTTACCCCACAAGGTCAAAGTAACCCCGGTTTACGGTATTTAACGCTGGTGGGTGGTGACTTGATGTGAATGCGGAGCAGCGCCGGAATGAAGGGGCGGGGGAAACGGGAGATCCCCGAGAAAACCCGCCGACCAGCGGCATCTTCTGGCACGATTCCCACATGCGAAAGTCCGGCGGGAATCGAACCCAGATCGCCTTGGTGGGAGGCGAGTGCTCTAGCCAATGGGCTAGAGGGGACTGTCCCTGAGCAGTGTTGCTACATTGTGAGCAAAAAAAAAGTCATCGTGCAATATTTTGTCAGTAGTATTTTCGTCTCTAATATAGTCCATGATTCACGTGGTATGTTTACTATGCGGTAGTTTCTGGACATCCTGTATAAGGCGCCACTGTCTTAGTGTTTGAGCCGGCCTCCGTAGTATAGTTTGTTAGGCGCCGGTCTATGGTGCGACAGGTACTGTGTTCCAATCCCGGCTAGGGCATGGATGTTATGTCCCTTCACCACACTTCACGCTCATCGACATTCAAGGTCATGCTCTCTAGTTTATACTACTTTCGCGATAATTATTTTAAAACTTAAACGAGAACAGATATCACAAACCTGCCTAGCAGTTTGGTTCAAAATGATTTTTGCCGTGATAGTTCTTTTTTTAAAACAAGAAATTATACGGTTGCGACTTAAAAGTCAACTAAACAGAATTTCTTTAATTACATAATTAGCTAAATCCATAGTAATTTTGTATTTACTTCCCGAGAAGAAAAATCAGCCAACAAAGAAAATACAACTTTAACCCAAACTGCCAGAAAAATATTTTATATCTGCTCTCGTTTAGATGCGGGGCCGTGGTGGCCGAGGGGCCAGACCTCTCGCCTCCTACCAAGGCGATCCGGGTTCGATTCCCGGCGGGGTCGGTCCGCGGATTTCCGCTTGTGGGAATCATGCCGGACGATGCCGCCGGTCGGCTTTTTTTTCTCGGCGCTGCTTCATACTCACATCATGTCATCTCTCACCAGCGCTAAAGACCTCGCTGTTAAGCGCTGAACAAAATCTCTTACTCACTATCACTCGTTTAGACGTAAAAAAAATAATATCGCTAAAATTAGAAACAAAAGAGCATGACCTTAAAGACCTGGTTTGTTACAGCCCTCTCACGTCACCTTACCTCAGTGTTTGAGTGCAGTAACCTAGCACGTCTGTCTCCAGTACGCTTCTCTTTAGTTAAGGGTGTTCGCGAGGCAAAAATTCATAATTTTATATTTGTACCGGAGAGCGTTCATTTAATATACGGTAAGAATTTATTGGTTTGTGGACGTACGTGTTGGATGACAAATAACGAAAAACGAACAAGAAATATATATATATATATATATATATATATATATATATATATATATATATATATATATATATATAAACGCACACAAAAATAAAAAAAAACAATCCCAGATAATTTCTGTCAGTTTTTTTTCTTTTTTTCAAAATATTTGTTACTATAGACAACAAAGAATTCTGGAGATAGAATTCAGTCGAAGAAAAAACTGACCTAAATCCTCTGGGATTGCTTTTTTTTAAATCTATTTTTTTGTGTGCGTTTTGTATCTTTTTTTTTTCCTTGTTCGCTTTTAGTTATTTGTCATCCAACACAGGTTTGATCAGCAAAAACATAAGCAGTGGCGTACGTCCACAAACCAATAAATTCTAATTGTAAACTCCCATTGCGCAACAAATATTTAAAAATCTCTTATAGACGGTAATAGTGACTACAATTTCCACTTGTAAAATTATGTTAAGTCTTGTAGTAATCCCATAGCGACATGACAAAGTCAACACTTGCAAGTTACGGGAACATAGGAATTACAAAAACCAAGTGACTTTCAGGAATTAAAGTATTTACACTGACATTACATACTATGGGCAATATGCTAAAAGATTTATATACACAAAATAAAATTTCTTTGTAAAAAATTTTAAAATCTTAAAATTATAAAAATTTATTTCATTTTTGGCAATTTTTTTAAAAGGCAAAGTTACTTTGTTGTGTGTTTTAAATATATTAGCATATGGCTCATATGCAAGTTATTTCATTGAAGTAAGTCACTTGGTTTTTCTTATTCCAATGTTCCCGTAACTTGCAAATTCTGACTGACATGCTGCTATGGGAAGACTATGAGAACTAAATTTTTTTTACGAGTGGAAAATGTAGGCACAAGTGAAGTCTATAAAACGAACACTAATAGTATCGTGCAAATATACAATTATGGATATTTTCCACGTTACACTCTTAACCAGGTTCTACGTCTTCACCTGGTTGTGACTTGGTGAGTTCTTTGACTGACCAGAGCTGCTGCCTGTCAATAACCAGCCCGACAGGGACAACTTCAGCGGTGGATCTAAATAAAAACTCCTTGAAAACCTCGCAGAAATATTAGCCTTCCTTGGCGACCTATCCAGGATTTTCATGAAAGTACGTTACGAACTAGGCTAGATAATTCCTTGTAGAAATGAGGTGAAGTTAGATATTGAAAGTTTTCTGTTGTCGCAACTCTTAAGATGGCGTGGTACATAATTCAACGCTAAAAGTATTAATCTATAACTGTAGGTTTCTTGAAGCCAATTTGCGAAAATTAAACAATAGCAATCCTAGACAAAAGTTTTAGACAACGTTTTCATCATAGTTGTTTCCAGTATTACAAACTTCTGAGGCACAATCTCTGACGCCGGAACCTCGTGCATATAACTGCGACGCAAAAGAACACGGGTAACGAATTAGTAATTCTGGATAAATATTTACTCATAAAGTTGGCAAGTACCATTATCTAGGATTGTCGTTGAGTATTTTATCCATATTGGCTTCGAAAAAAGTGTAGAATCAATTGATGTGTTCAGCGTTTATTGCTCTACCACGCACTCTTAAGGAAAAAACTCAGGATTGAAAACTGGCACTGAAAACTAACATTTGTTAACCTAACCAACACTGAGGATACATAAATAACTATATTCCTGGTGCATTTTAATAATAACAAGATCTCTATATGTGAAAATGTAGTTTCGAATAATTTTAACTTTCAGCATACAATGGGTTGCTCAAATCTCCCAACGCATCGCAAGTTGCGTACCTGTGAGGCTCCACGTCATTTAGGCCTACGTCCAATTTCTCGAAAGCGGCTAACTTCACGTTGTTGCGGCAAAGCGACTGCCATTTAATAGCCCCAAAAAAATTGCAATGAAAAAAAAAATATGCAAAAAAAGTTTCGCCAACCTCATTATCTGCGTTTAGGCCAAGCAACGTTTAGGCCAAACGACTTTTAAATCAAGTGATGTTTAGATCAAATGATGTTTAGATCAAGTGATGTTTAGATCAAATTATGTTTAGATCAAATGATGTTTAGGCTAAGTGACTGTTCGCCGCTTTAAAATTTTAGGCCAACTGATTTTTAGGCCAAGTAGATTTTAGGCCAAATGATGCGCTTCGCCC
>PNEQ01119180.1:62492-80232 GCA_003012365.1 Medauroidea extradentata
GGGGGGGGGGGGGGGGGAAGTCCCGTAAATTTTAAAGTACTTTGAAATACTCGCAAAACAGCGAGTTCCGATTGGAAGGATTTCCTGGCTTCTTTTACCCCTTCTCTTTGAGGCGGAGAAACCCAGCGCCGAATATGGATGAGGCTTGGTAACGAACAGTTACCGTCTCTGCAAGGGAAGGGGGTGACTTTGCGAAGAAGAATGAAGGAAGCAAAGAGGGTTGCCAAGGGGTGGAGGGTGGGGAAAGAGATAAAGCAAGGGCTCAGACGAACTTCGTACTCGATCCTGTCTGGGAGCCAGCTCAAAGCGGAACGAAATTAGAGCCGGAAAGGGATCGCCTTTCGATTCCCGATGCGGCAAGAGAAGAAATGTCTCTCGCTCACTCTCTCGGGCTACTTCCACCCTCTCCCCTACTCTCATCCTCTTCCTCCAGGTCTCAGAAGTCGACCCCGTCACGAGGGCGGGCGAGAGAGACGGGCCTCTTCGAGTCGCTGACGAATAACACGTCCTGCATTGAAACTGACTCTCGGCGGGAGAAATAATTGGGCCGGCGTCGCGCGGCAACTCTAGGGGAGAGAAAGAAACTGCTCGAGCGCTGCGTTATCAATCTTATTTTCAATTATTCCCTTTCCGGGGCCCTGGTTTCTTTCTTTTTATTTAAGGCGCCTCGCGCGCCCGCAGTTAATGGGCCAAGTTGGTCTCCGCCACCCGGCTTATCTGAGGCGACCCTTAGACATGGGATTCGTTGGTGAAGAAGCAATAATTCTTCCTGTACCCTGGGCCAGGACGTCGCTACACGGTGTGACCTTGAGAAGATACTGTGCTGCGAGCATGGGCGCACCCAGGGGAGTGGCACTAGGGGCAAGTGCCCCCCCCCAAAAATAGAGCGAAATTTTTAAATGTTATATCAATTTTTATTATATGTACTAATAGTAAGTTACAGTACGTGTGTGCATTGACGTCACGAAGGGGGAGGGTTAGGGGGGACAGTTGCCCCCCTTGGAACTTGGAGACCCCTACAAATAGGTCACTAATTGGGTCAGGCACTGTGAAAAGGTCTTAATTTGAGTCTAATGCTGCAAAACAATGGAATGTGTCGTCAGACACTGCAAATAGTATACGTTTTTGCTTATAATAGATTAGTTTTATGATAGCTAAACTTAAATTTCTAAATCTTTGCCCCTCCTTGAAATAATTCCTGGTGACCCTCATGCGTGTGTGTTGAGATGATATTGCAAGCAATAGTGATCACATGTTTCAGAACCGGTGTAAATGTTAGAGACTTTTTCGAGATCCACCTGCCTGACGTCAGCAGAATTTGTGTTCTAATTGGTCTTGTGCCCTCTCCAAGCCAAAATCCTGGGTGCGCCCTCGGCTGCGAGAGTACTGTCGTAGTATGCGGTGTCGTCTTCGTGTCAACTTAATACAAGGAAGTTATACAATTGAAAACTGTAGCGTTTGGCTATTAACATTTCACGTTTCAACAGCTCTCAATACACGATTTCTTATGGAGTCTGTAACGTTAAAGTCAAGCAGTCTTGACTTTACGTTTTTGATCAACTGAAAACGTTAAGTCAAAGTCAAGGTGTTCATGTGTAGAGAACAAATCGACATTAGGTATTCTTATGAAAAGAGTTATATAAGTATATTTATATTATGCAGTTATGTAATTTAATGTACAATGGAACCAGGGGTGGTTCCAGAAAAGGAGGGAGGACACAAGCGTCATAACCCCCTCCCCCAATTCTGATGTGCGTTAAGTTGTTTCGTCAGAAAATGAATACTCATTACTCGCTACAACGCATTTCAAGCGCAGGTAGGAAATACCCTTAAGGGCGCCGCCTACCCGCGCGTGAGAGGCTCAAAAGTGACGGAACAGTAAGGTCGACCTTGAAGCGCGCATCAAATGCCGCGTCGCCTCAACGAGCCAAGCGCTGAACTAGCGTGCAAGCTTCCCGCTGAACTGTTTTTACTATGCGACTTTAGGCGGTGACCATATAATTTTATCTTACGCGACGAAAGGGAAAGAGTCGCTCTACAGGTCTATAATATTCAGAATATCGTGAAAATGATCCATCTTACATAAAAATCAGCGTTAAAAGTCCCGATTCGGTCACTTTCACACAAAAAAAAAAAATACTTGTTAGGAACGATTACAGTTAATGGCAAAATTATAGACCTGTACTAAGATCCTTAAATGCTTTTCGTAGCCTAACTGCGTGACAACATGTTGAATGGTTTTCGAATGAAATCAGGATTGCTAAAGATCTGCGCGCCTCTTCACGATTCTAGTAGACGGCGCCCATAATATTAAACTGCCAACGAATAGATACATTCATTCACTAATTTAATTGTAACTTCATAACTAACTGAATTTAAGAAATTTTCGTTTCACCCCGTAAGGCGAGTACTATAGTGGGCAGTTATCTTGGCTTCTCTCAGCCTGGTGGTGCGGGGATAGCGGGACAGGGGATGAAGAAGAAATAAGAAGACGACTCGGTGTCGACAGCCATATAGTAGCTGTTAGGAAAATATCGACCCTCAGCGTATACAAGAACATGTAAGGTGAAGGTAGCAGCCTGCAGAGGCGAGGGAAGGAGATGCATAGCAGAGAGCGGGAAATAATGAAAACCGTTATTCAATGTTGCGATGAAGAAACGGCAAGTAAATGCTTGAGCCTCTAACAGAGCAACCATCAAGAGCAGCAAAGTACACAGGTGTGAGAGGAAGAGCTGTAGTCAGGATTCAAGTCAGCAAAGAACGACCACATTAGCCACTAACCACTCCAGGAAAAAAAAAAAAAACAGATACTGGAAATGTCAACTTAAGTATTTAATAAACTGTTACTTAGTTTATTGCGGAACTGAAGGATGTCATCATCAAATACATTCAGCGTCTGTGAGGGTGAATGAGGTGAGTATAGAGAAGTGCCGGAACGCAAGGGCGGGGAAAATGGGAGATCCCCGAAGAAAAAACCGCCGAAATGCGACATCGTCCGACACGATCCTACATGCGTGCAAACACCAGGGATAGAACTCGAACCACCAAGGTGTACGGCAAGCGCTCGACCGCCACAGCTTCTTATGTAGTTAAGAACTGTGGGGTTCTGTTTTTCAGGAGGAATGTATAATTTATTGTCTTAACTTGTTTCGCAGCATTACTAAATAAAAAAATAAAGCCTAACAATAAATTTTCCTACATCTAGATCGACATTAAGAAAATATTTTGTTAGTAGCTGGCTTAACCTAGTTGGCAGGAACGTTTATTTTGTATTTATTTATTTGTGCGTGCTACCAGATTCAACTAATGGAAATGAATATTCCTCTTTAAGATACGGTAATATTTTCTTTAAGGATAAATTATGCTTTAAAAGTAAAAACTTTTGTGCTAATGTAATAAAAATTAGGTACATCTTTAGCTTCTGCTTCCACGCTGTTGCAACATAAAATCGTATAACCAGGATTGTGTTGTTGTAAAGTGTTGGATTTAATAAAGCTTTAGAGAAAGAATAAGGTAAAATGTTTTCAGTACGTGAGGTATTTATTTGATTTAGTTTTTTTTTTGGAACAGTCTAGGGAGGGGTCATGCCCCCATGACTCCCAGTCTGGCTCCGCCCGTGCATGTGTCAGGGTGTCCATCAAGAAAAAAAAATATGCCGTACCAATTTAGACAATAAAATATTACAAGATAGGAAGAAGGAAAGGAAATACTATATTATAATTCGTACCATTTTAACTATTTAGAACATTTTATAAAACTTACCTATTTCTCACAATCTTTGAAGCAAAAGGTATCGTCACTATAACAACACACATACAGTTTAAAAAATAAATTAAACAATTTAAAACTCACGATCTTGTCAACGAACAGCACGAGTTAAGAGCATGAAATTTCACATAAAGAATTCTGTCCCATTTCTTACTCTTGCACTCAACGTGTTTGAATTAAAAAATTTATGTTTAAAAGTCTAGGAAATCGTTTAGTATTATAAGTAAATAACGTAGCCCTTAAGGGAATAAATATTGTGATACACCAGGATTTCGAAAGCGTTCAACAATAGTAATCTGTATGACTTGTGAAGTGAATAACCTTCGGTTATCAAATACACAGGCAAAATAATCACACCACATACAGCTTTTACACAAATAATGCTTGAAAATAAAACAAATGTGTGCTCCTTTAACACTATTATGAAGGAAAAAAGTACTAACATTGAGATAGAGACAGGCTTCTAGAATATTTACTAGAACACTAAAAATTTAAAAAATAAAAAAAATTACAAAAAGTACTAGATGCAGTACAATATTGTTATGCTCTGTGAATTTTTTTCGGTTTGGAATGTCAGTTGGTTTTAGTACCGTACATAAAACCGTAAAGTGCAAATTTTGACGTTTACGACTCATTATGCAAAAACTATAAGAGGAAGATTTAATCATAATTTATGTCTAAAATAATAAATCTGGTACAAATATAAAAATAAAAACAAGACGTTGAAAACCGAGGCGAACCGCGCCCTTAAAAGAAAAAAAGTAACTAGGTTTTCAAAAATGCTAAGTTTGTTCGAAACCACCTATAGCTGTGGCCACCCTATGGGAAATGAACCTCCCCCCTCCCCAGCAGACCAAAGCGTTCATCTACTACTTGGCGTACGGCAAGGAATTGGGAGCGGGTGTTGGAACTCTGGAAGCGAACCAAGCTGGAGGGCTGGAAGGCCGACGAAGTCGCGCATAGTTCCCGCGCTAGGCGCCACCAGCGCGGCTGTGCGGAGGAATGCGCAATTACAGGACGGCGAGCCTACCACGGAGACGACCCGTGCCTGCTCAACTGCCAGCCACAGCACCGGGTAAGAGTTAAGCCACACAGCCTTTGTCCGGCGTTTCGCCTGAGAAGTACAGCTCTGACCACTAGTCTGTCTGCCAACAACGATACTGAATAAGTACGCTTACGATCTAGCAGAGCCTCTCGCAAATTTGCCGTATAAGAGTGCGCGGTAGATAAATAAACGGTGAAAACATCAATTTATTTCTACGCTTTTTTCGAAGCCAATATGGATAAAATACTCAACGACAATCCTAGATGATGGTATCTGCCAACTTTATGAGTAAATGTTTATCCAGAATTACTTATTCGTTACGCGTGATCTCTTGCGTCGCAGTTAAATGCGCGAGGTTCCGGCGTCAGAGATTTTGCCTATGAAGTTCGTAATACTGGAAACTATTTTGTTTAAAACGTTGGCTAAAACTATTGTCTAGGATTGCTATTGTTTAATTTTCGCAAATTGGCATCAAGAAACCTATAGTTATAGATGAATGCTTTCAGCGTTGAATTATGTACCACGCCATCTTAAGAGTGCGTGTTATGTAATTCAGCGCTAAAAGAATCAGTTTAGAATTGTAGGTTTCTCAAAGCCAATTTGCAATAAAAAAAAACAGCAATCCCAACTGCCAACTTTCTGAACAAAAAATTTTCTCGAGTAACATAGACCTGAAGAACAATTTGTGACGCAGAAATCTCGTAAATTAATTACGGCGCAAGAGATCACGCTTAACAAATGCATCGTTCTGGGTAAACGTTTGCTAATAAAGTTGGCAAATATCATTATCTAGGATTGTTGTTTTGTAGTTTTTCTATGTCGGCCTTCAAAAATGTAGATTTAAATTGCAGAACTCGGTGCTTATTTATCTGCCACGCCCTCTTAAGGGTGTATGAAAATTATACGCTAAAAAATAATTTTATATCTATACTTCTTTGTCAATATAGAAGTACAAACAACAATACTAGGGATTGATGTTAGCTAACTTTAAGGCAAACATTTGCCCATACTGATGCATTTTTTTAAGAGCACCGCAATTATATGTACGAGATTTCTGGGTCAGCGACTGTTCTTCAGAAATACATACGTGACAAAATATTATGCCCCAGGAAGTTGGTAAAACCTATTGCTTTTTTTTCTAACTAGCTTCAAGTATCTTACAATTTTAAAGTGATGTTATTAGTAGTGATTTATGTACGATGCCCTCGTAACGACAGTGGGGCACGGCCATATTTAATTTACAACATATTCACCGCTAGAAGTATTCTTGAAGGCGTTTATATATTTTTCTTATTTCATTATTTAAATGTAAGTCTACTGCACCTTATCACGTTGTTATATAACGAATTACTTCCATATTATCAGACATTCGTTGAACATGCGAAACAACAAAATGTTTTTCATGTAACAAATTAAAACAATTTATTACCTAATCATGTAAAGGGGGAGAAGTATATTAACAAACAGAGCACATAATACGCCGACAATATTTGTACACATTCTGAAAACATTGTAGCGGGAAATATATTGATAACTATACTCGGTGAGGCGCCATTCCCCTTAAAGTGGCGCGATACGAGACTAAAAATTCTCGTTATTTTGAACAACTGTTTGTCTGCCACGCGACAAATACTAAAAATAAATATTAAATTAAAAATATATCCGTACCGATACATACCAACCTCTTATACGATAATTATATAATTTATGTTTAAACATTATTTCGTTCGTTTTCGTATATTTGTCATAACTTACATATTAAATACTAACTGTCATTCCCAATTGTAAAAATAAAGCTACAATTACACGTCTGCTTAAAAAGGTTATAATTTACTTAAAATAGCAAACAATAATCATCCAAAAATAAATAAATATAATTTAGTACCAACTCTCCAGCTTCGCCTTCATTTGGGCACAAAATTGTATTCCATTTCATATATTTGTCGTGTCTACGACGTAAACAGAACTGAAATACTTAATATTTAGAAATCATGTCGCGTCCGCGAATTTTGTCGTGCTGCCGTTACAGAAGCTTCAACGCTGATTGGCTGACAAGCTATTTTACTCGCGTTATGTATGTCGCGATACTGTAAATCCAGAATTAGACGGGATACATATAGTGAATTTTAATGTTAAAATATTTAGAAGCTAAGTTTATTTATTTGCACCAATTGGCTTCACAGTACGAACATTTTTGTAAAGCAGATATTTAAATATGATCGTCTCATAACTGGTTTCAAAATTAATGGGCGAAGTCAAGTAAACTAAAGTGCTAAAACAAAATGAAATATTTTTCCTGTGAGTAAAACATCGTTACATATAGCGTGTTTATATATTTTTCATCACCGCTGGCATACTGTTCACTTAACAACTAAACCCATTGTGGAATAAAAAAATTAAGAGTTAACTTTTCATGCTGTTCTTTAAAGTAATCGGATGTGTGTAAATTTACTTATTTACCATCAAGTCCATTATTGTATAGATTAAAGGTGAACTTCTCGAATATCCAGTTGTGTCTCAGGACTGACGACTAACGTAAACGCCTGCTTCATAGGCAGCACACAAAGCTTACCGCGCTGCAAGTTGCCTACACACAAGGCATTAAAGGTTCGAAGTTTTCTATAATTACAGTTCGATTTTCAGCTGACGTCACTGACTTCTTAAGGTAGGGCATCAGCCGCCATATTGGTTTATTTTATTTATCGCCTTTTTAAAACTTTGAGACGGTAAATGTAAAATTTTCGGTAACAGTGTGTATTCAATTTACTTTGTGCTACATGGAAGTTGAACATTTTACGTATTTTAAGTCAGTTTTTTTTATATTCTTAATTGTCTGTACTGATTGCAGCATAAATATACGTTAAATGTTCAACTGCGATAATTGTATTGTGGCGTAAGGTATATAATATTCACGCTATAATCACAAAATTGTCAATTTTTCTTGTCAGGATTAAAAAATAAAATAAAATAAAATAATCCGATATAACGACTGATGCCTCACGTTAAATAATCAACGTGAGATAGACAGTAGGTTACTTATATCAATATTAATTTTATGGGCCGAAAGACAGTAGCAAACGTCTGTGTTTAACAGTTAGCGGAAGGTAGCTTTCTCTTTTCGTTTTGAGGCACGGAAACGGGGATGGCTATTAGTCGAATATAACACGTCCGTCAAACACCTCATCACCTCTAGGCGCCAAGGACTAAACTAGCGTGCAGTGTCTTCGTACAATGTGTTTTTTAGTCATGTCACTGTTGTTTTATTTGTGGAAAGTATGTGATATGTCCAATGTAGGTTTATTTAGTTTTACGATTGCGATAGATATTTTATCAGCTACAGCAACGTGATAAAGCCATTTTTAGCACTTTTGAGAGTATCAGAAATCGCGTTTCTAACAAGAGGATGGCACAATTCAAATCATAGGGAGACAGTTTGAAGTGTGTCTTCTTTTCGTAGGTAAACGCATTAGAAACATTATTTAATGGTTACACAAGAAAAAAATTACTTTACGTACTATGCTACAGCACACACTGAAATAAAAATTTTGTAGGAAGTCTTCCCTGCAAAATAATTTCGTAGTAACCCCAAAATAATTTAGTGGCATGCACAATATTTTAGTGGGGTTAACAAAATGATTTTGTGGTAACCACAAAATAAATTTTGTAGGGTAAATACCAACAAAATATATTGTAGCCGCCACAAAACATTTTTTTATGTGCGGCTCACGCGTCCGGCTCACCAACTCTTAAGATACATAGTACAATTTGAATTGCGACAAGCCTGAAAATGTTATTTTTGATGATTTGGAGTGTTTCAAAAGTGTTTTCAATGAGTGTGGTGTCGACAATGACATTTCGTCCTTGCCGAAAGTGTGTGCGAATGTTGCCGTATTACAGAAAAAAACATAATAAAACAAAGGAAGAAAAATTAGCAAGGTTTAGTCCACATACATAAAACATACAGAAATTCCTGAAAGGAATGTAGTCATATCCCAGAAGACGACACATATTTGTACAAGAGCACAATGAGATCACGCGGAACCGTTACGATAGAATAAAATATATTTATGATTTCACTGCAACATATATGAAGCGCATAGTTAGGCGGCAACCTTAACATCTATCTGTAGCATTATTGACGTAGCCAAAACGCAGCGTGGTGTGCCAGTTATCTGTTGAATACACAGCACTATTCCTGCATTGATTCTATGTAAAATCAGTGGTAGTATAAAAAAGCTATGTTATTACTACAAAATTAAATGAAATGGCACTATCTAGAGACACAAAATTATTTAAAGTACAACAGAACGAGCAGGCAACTTGATTCGTATTCCACCAACAAAGTTGCCAATGCGACATATCTTGTACGAGCAGGCAACTTGATTCGCATTCCAGGAGCAAAGTTGCCAATGCGACATATCTTGTACGAGCAGGCAACTTGATTCGTATTCCACCAACAAAGTTGCCAATGCGACATATCTTGTACGAGCAGGCAACTTGATTCGTATTCCAGGAGCAAAGATGCCAATGCGACATATCTTGTACGAGCAGGTAACGTGCCATGTTGTCCCACCAGCAATGTTTCTGGTGTAACGTTCTGCACATGATGCATTTCAGAGTGACCACTGTTGTTACTGTCCAGACTACAAAACTGACATGTAGCAACTGCATTTCTGAGGCGTTTGCGATGATTTAGGAAGCTCATCCACGCTTTTAGAAGCCTGTTTCAGAACACGCGCAAGTCAAATCCTAATCTATGAGGAATAAAATTAAAATATACGCTTACTTTTGGTTTGAGGTACTTACATTATTGATTTGACCGATCAGTAATTGGCTAGAATGAACTGTTCAGAGGAGAAATTTTTTTTGTGACAATGATTTTAAGGTCATTTTATATTCTCCGCTGTGAAAGTAATTTTACTAACACATTTTTATTTACTCATTTTTTTTGTTCGATACAAATTTTGCACTATTAAAACCTACTTCTCGATGAGCCAGAGACGTGTAATTTTAACTATATATTAGAACTCGGTAACAATGCAATATAAGATAAAAATTTTGATAAATAACTTCCGTAAACTTTAAACATAGCCCAGGAAAGGAATACTATGCAATATTAGAGATTAAAACCATGTAAAAATCAAGTTTAGAAATAGTTTTTGATGTACTGCTATTTTAAAACGCTTGATTGAAAAATTTTTACACACATGACTAAAAAGCTGAATATAATCTAAAATTAAAAATAACTACTGTACCACGTCAAATGTACATAATAAAAAGTAAGGACTGTAGAGAGTAGCTGTAGTAGAAAAAAAATCACACAATAGTTCATATCATTTGTAGTTCAATAAAATTGTTAGTGATTTCGGTGAACTATTCAAGCATCACACTTCCCACCAATTTGCATACGCTCCGACCCCATGGTTTTCGTTATCACCTTACACATATTTTCATACGATATTTTATTTTGTACTATTTAGTCAGTTAAAAACGTGGTGTAATACATCACTTATTCACCATTGTTTAATTTGATTCATTTACCTCTGGACATTACTAGTATCCTTCTCAATAATTTACACAAGAAGGAAATCACCATAATTATATAGTTCCCTTCTTTAAATTGGCAAAATATTCGGGTTAAATTGAAAGATAAAAGCTTAATTTAAAATAGAATTAAAAAAACCGTACTGCAATGAAGAGATAGTGCTACTTAAAATGAGTTGATAAATTAAATGTATCCTGTATCTCAACTGTAAATAAAAAATGACATATTTGTTCGTACATATTCCCTCGAACACTCAGGCGTTTTCGTTTGCCATGCGCTCAAAATTAGTTGAAGTGTGTTTCAAAAAATCGTTAAACCTACGACGTCCTATTTGAAATATGCGCTTGGTGTTACTACGTGGAGAAATAAAAGTCGGGAAGTTCTATTTTACTCGGGTAGCAGGAATTTTACTGCCCTCTCCTGGCACGACCGTTAGTAGGCAGGATTTGTCGATATTCTTCTTAATGATTATATTCCCGCTAGTCTCAGCAATATGTGTGTTCGAATTACAATCATTTGGGGCAACTTTGTACCTGCCAGGGCAACTTTGTACCACCAACCTAGTATAATTTCAAATGAAGTATTTCAGAATTTAAGAATACAGTTGTGTTCTAGATGAATAAATTTGTTAACATGAAATTTTTGATTGTGGTCGAATGCCACAAAGCTATTATGTAAAAGAAAATCCCTGGCACATTGTTACCCCAACTGACTGTGTGTAGAAGGTTATGACGGCGAAGGCGTTGTCAGCTGCCTGCCACTCCAACTTATGACGCTTTGTAATGCTTTTAAATAACACTGGTAGGCGTCCCGTCGCATAAGCCCGGCTGTTTCACCTCAGCCAGTCGTCCTGTGCAAGGTGCACAGTAACCAAGCTAGCTTCAAGAACAAAATATCAGGGTAGTAAGGCTTTACGTTCCTCTTCTGGTAGACATAACGAGTAGCAAGGACACACTTACCCTTTGAACAACAACAGTCTGTTCCCTGTTGAAATATGAATGAACTATAGCACATATTGCAACCATAAGTGAACGTTTCTCATAGCAGTTAAGCCAAGTAAGCAAAAATGCCAAATTTGTAGCCTTCTGTATTACGCAATACACATAATGCATCAATAAAATTACAATATTCTTGCAAAGAATTTACTTCCAATACTCTAGTAACATACCATTTTCTCACAGTTGTAAAACAATTTGAAAAATAATTCTAAAGGTAGGGCGAGTTCATCATAGGTCTTGGCGGAAACAAAATAAATGAAATTATAAACAAAATGACAGATAATAAATAAAATAATTTTGTGGCAAATTTTAAAAATAAATGTAATTACTCATTAAGGAGGCTTCCTAGTTAAAATAAATATTTAAAATTTAAACAAAACTTTATACTTTTCCCTATGACTTTAAAGACATGTATATTGTAAACAGAACACGCTACACCTGCGTATCTATGCCATTTTCCGCGACTCTAAAACCTAGCGTCCTGTTTGGCGCCAACATCACCACCGCTTGCCCTGCAGGCTTCGGTTCAGTTGGGCCAATCAGACGACAGCTTCCGAAAGATGGACCCGCCCCTTGAGGACAGCTACTTCCTGCCATTGCCGTATTTATTACATAATTATTTAACTTCATTCTGTTTCACTCTGACAGTTACCACGCATGTGTTTTTCTTAGGACCTAAAACTCCTTATGTCATAATTATTATAAATATTAAACATTTGTATCTTAAACACTATAAGCTGGCTTTCCTCCTATCTCATCCGGAAACAAGAGGGGTTACATGAGCATGGGGGGGGGGGGGAGGATGGCGAGATGGTCCAGACACCAGTCATGTGCAGCTGCTAGTTTCCCAGATACAAAATATATACATCTCATTTTTTCTTCTATTAATTCTTGTTCCCAAATAATTTCATAATGAAAGTTATTTCACCGGAATCCTGAAATGAAGACGTGAAGAATGAATGGTCGCATGGCATAGTTACAATTGCGTTAGTAATTTATGACAATTACTGAATGGCTATTACCCTTATTAATTAAGGTGGCGACCATATGTCACATACAAATTAAGAATTTCGTGCAAACTTTCGGCTAGCAAGGTACTTTACGAAAACCAAACTCTTCAAACGAGTGCAGCATGTCACTGCGTAGGCACATATAATGTTTCGAAACTCTCCTCCGACATAGTTAATAACGTTCTTTACAGACCGCTGCGCCTTAAAATGTACAAGCGAAATGCACACGAAAACCATGTAGAGAAGAACATTGAACACTGTTACGAATTTTCCGCAAGTAAAACTGTTATCACCGTTTAATGTCGAATTGTAAAAATGGGATTGTTGCCATATATTTCACTTTTGAAAAAAAAAAAAAAAAATATGTCCACAAACCGGTGAAGTGAGAGGGTATTACGACCTTTTATTAAAAAATGTCTCAAGGCCTCGCTCTTTAGTATTGCAGTGGTTTAGAAAATATTGTTTTAACGCATATTATTACGGTATCAAAAATTCATTATCGCAATTTTAACACGTATTTATCATAGTTTGTATCTAAACTTTTCTGTTGCAATACAACACACGGATTTTTAGATTTTGCCCCTGAAATATAGCATATTTTGTTACCAAAATAAGTAAAAAAACACGCAAAATAATTTTTTGCTAGCAAACGGTACTTATTTTTTTAAAACTATCTGGAAAAATTTTGTACCGTGTGACTATACACAGTCTCAATTTTTTTCAAAGCATTCGGTTAAAAAAATATTTGAGTTATATGCAATTGCTTGAAATAAATTAAAGATCCTGACCTTAAAGACCGATGAGGATGAAGAGAAGTGACAACACAACATCCATTATCGGGCTGGGATTCGAACCCAGGACATCTTGCACCATAGATAGGCACCTAACTGACTACGTTACGGAGGCCGGCTCCACAGAACAGCTAAATACTAAATTTGAGAACACAATCGTGATCAAAACTGAATCACAGGGTTCCTCTTTAATATGATCTCACACGAGTAGCATTATTGTTTGACGTGGTAGTATCAAATAACGAGATACGCCACTAAATCCGAGGAT
Source organism: Medauroidea extradentata (assembly GCA_003012365.1). NCBI lineage: Eukaryota > Metazoa > Arthropoda > Insecta > Phasmatodea > Phasmatidae > Medauroidea > Medauroidea extradentata. The sequence goes on from PNEQ01119180.1 coordinate 75,918, forward strand.
AAATTAAGGTTTGAAATGAATGTATGAACGTAAATATATTGAAGTAGCGTAACGATGAAAAACGTATTAAATTGTTTCTTTGTTGGATAAGTGGATTTATTTAACAAAAATTAAGTACTGTGCGTAAATGAGTGGCGTGTTTCGAAATTACGAAATTACAAAAAATTATTGTACACTTGTAATGTTATAAAAGGATTACCAATATTTCCAACAAAAAAAGTTAAACGCAATAATTTTGTGGTATTAATTTAAAGGTACCAATTCAAAACTTTTTTTTTGGTAAAAATTAATCGTACGACAGAAAAACCTTTGTGCTCTAAAAGCGTGCGTAAGTACACAGTGAGTAGTCAAAATTTAACCACTTAAGTAATTTTCACTGAATATAGACATTCTCCAAAAATTCGTTAGCAATCGCCACCGAAACAAAGATAGGCATATAAAAATTGTATTTTTTTAACACATTTGTTCTTAGAGAAGTGCAAACGAATGTTTTAGATCACGTACCAGAAAGATTTACCAAATCTCAAATTCTGGTTTCAGTACCATAGCCATGATCATGTCATTAGTGGGGAGGAAGAGGCCTTTCCCCTTTCCCCATTAATTAAACCTAAAGGGGGAGGGGATTATAACTCTTCCCCCTTCCCCCTATTTTCATACATAATTTACATTTCAGAATGACTTTGGTATATTTTTAGGGGAACAAAATGTAGACGATCATACCCAAAATGTTAAATAGTAATTGTTTTGCTTTTAAATGTACTTAGTCTACATCAGAGACAATACATACACTTCCCTTTTCTATGAAGTCTTTATCTAAGAAATATATAATTGTTGAAACAAAAGTGATTCTCTTAGATATTAAACAAATGTTATTGCTCACTGTCTGATACACTCATGGGAATGAAAATTCATTGTTACGTACGAAAAGATAACAAACCCACACTGCTGATTTTCTTTCCTTGTCGCCATTTTGGTCACTACCTTCAGAACTATTTGCGATGACACCTTGATGCAGGAATTAGGTTGATGGGAAACATGAACAGTTTTCAAAACTAATATTTAATCAGTAATAGTTGTTTATTTAATTCACTCCCTTCCACCCTTCCACCACTCTAGGAATAGTTGTCCCGTCCCTGAATTCTAAGCTCGTTATTTGACACACTGAATAAATGCTGTTTCAAAGTTGTTTTCGAGTCACTTTAGCTATCTGATGAAAGTAACACGGGGTCGATACATTTTTGCTCCCTGTTCACTAGAGTTCAGATTTTTCCCGGCGTCTTATTGCATTCGTTAAGTTTCCGGAGGAGTTTGCCTGCGAAGGGTCAAAGTGTGAAGGTGAGGGTGGGGGATGACCACCCTTAAGCCTCCCAAACATTCGGGCACAGTTTCAATCCCCAAGCTTGTCGGGATCTTCGCCCGCTTGATTGGATTTCCAATTAGTTGCTTGGTGGAGTTTGTTTCTTTCTCCTCCTACCCCTTGCCTCCTGCTCCTCCTCTCCCCTTGTCCACACCTCTCTCTCCGACCAAGGCACTTGGCCAGTTGTTGGGCAACTTGCTGCGACCCTAATCAGCGGGGCCTAGCCAACCATTCCTTGGAGTCACCTGCCCCTTCTCCTTCCCCACCTCACCCCTCCCCATCAATCCTCAAGACAACACGGCTCACGTGTCGTGCGAAACTGAGGCGACACAACTGCTGCGCGCTAGCACACTCACAGAAATAACGGTTTTGTGATGACTGCAAAATGATTTGTCAACATGGACCTTACGAAATATTTTTGCAGTGGTTACAAATTTTTTTTGTTGTCACTGCAAAACTTTATTGGGGATAACAAAAAATTTTAGCAGTTACCACAAATAAATTTGGTGAGGTCCATAATAACAAAACATTTTGTAGTGACTAATCAGCATTTTTTTTCAGTGTAATCAAAATAATTAACGTGACCGTCTGTACAGACCCAGGGGCGTCATTTAGGGGAGGCCGGGGGTAAAGGCCCTCCTGGCTTTAGAACGAAAAGTGTTTAATTTTTTGTATATATTGTTATTTAAATAATACTAACGTAAGCATATAAAACTGACGTTTTATTACTAAAAGTATAATTTATACATGATTAAATTATAAAAAAGATGCAACAAGGTCACTGTCGCAAAAAAAAATACTGCCCCTCCCCCTCCCAAGGAAAACCTGAAATGACGCCCCTGCACAGGCTGCCGAATGGTGTGCGGAGTTTAGACAATTACCAGATTATTCTAAAACTGCACATCGTGCATGAGTGATGCCTGCTTAGGAATAGCGTTCACGTGTGTATGCCAATGTCGCTATTCCCGGCGGGGTCGGTCGCCAGATTTTCGCATGTGGGAATAGTGATGAGCTATGCCGTTGGTCGGCGAGATTTCTAAGGGATCTCCCGTTTGTTTCCTCCGCCCTTCATTCTGGTGCTGCTCCATACTCACGTCATATCGCCTCTCACCAGCGCTGACCAAAATCTCTCATTTCAACATTACTCATTAAAACTTACTTTTTACTGGTTTAAAAATGGAGAAATTGGGTGTATTTTTGCATGTGGTTAGATTTAGGTATGAAAATCCTGGTGCAGTCGTTTAAAAGGTATAAGCAGGTACAATACACTGTTATATTTAATATTACGTCATAAAATGCTAGGTTCAGCACTGAATGTCCAATAGAGGCGAGTAGTCGGCGAGAAGACATCATACCAGGCCAGGGACTTGCACCTAGAGGCTAGGTTGAAGCGTGTTGCACGTAATGTGTCGTCCTTGCTGCTTCCGCACTTATAGGTCTCAGACAAGCACAATATGTCCACCAAGGCAGCTGGCCCCATATGATGTTGCAGGCCAGGGACCCAGAATCGGGCGCGGGCCGCTTATTTTTTTTAAGGGTGTTAAAAATTTGTTAACCCTGCCATTTTTATTGCGCTCATTAATCACTGGGACCCACATATTTTTTAATTCAATGATCTGTCTGAAAATATTGCCATTACTATTAATAAAAGTGGTTTCTTTGATTTTACTTTTAATTTTATCGGTTCCCAAAGACTGTTGCGCCTATTTTCCCATCCATGTTCAGCCAGTCTGATTTCAAGGTTTCCATACATTGAATTTTATGTTGTCTAATTATCCTGTTGACTAAAGCATACCCTCTCTTTAATTTTCTTTGACAAACAATTGCACCGCAGTGGAGTATGTCCTATAGCTACATCCAGTCAACTTTCTCGATGAGTAACTGTGCTGTAAATGGCTAACTGATCTGTGTACTTGTTTCAACCATGCCATCCTTTGTTTTCCAAGATTTTTCTGTTTTTCCCTGAGGAAGAGTCAGGAAGTAACCCGCTTGTGTTGAAACGTTTGGTTCGTACAAAATTTAAATGGAGAAGTGTCAACGTCGCTATAAACTGTCAATATTTAACTGCACAATTAGGTGACTGTTGTACGTGTTCGCTATAAGTTGCCCTGGAACACGCTGCTAGTGAACCGGCATTAAGTTTTGTTCGAAATTTCTAGAAACACACGTGTGCGAATTTTAAGCCTTTTCCTCTACAAAACCTGTCAAAAAAATTATCTTCAACTTGTAAACGCCTCCACTTTACTTACACACCGGATTACTTTCCTGTCTGATTAATTGCCCACTTTAATGAGAGGATTTCATCCAATGCGTACATTACAAGCTATTTATCTACGTCTATTGTTATAGTTCTCCACTGGCCAGGAGTCGGAAGATGTAAACTGTACTAATCCCGTAAGCAAAATGAAAACGTAATTGAATAGGGTATCATCTATGTAATACACCGAGCGAGATAACACGTCGTGAGAACCCAGGTTCTATCCCAGATTCCCGCCATCCTGATTTCGGTTTTGCCATGGTTTCTCGAAATCGCCCCGGGCTGGGATGGGAGGCCGTGTCAGTGTTTCAGGCGCATGTATGCAACCCGCGTTAACTCCATATTAATCAAGGCTAAGTTTAATATCACTATAGCAGTAAGAGTATTACACATATCAACATTATCTTCGCGATTTGTCAAGCACACAGTCATTCTTACTTTCGCTGCGTTCGCCGAAGTCAAGTGTAAAGAGTGGTAGACCATAAATTTTACAATTTTTTTCTTATTAGGATTTTTATGTAACCGTTTGTTATACTAACTTTTTAAGAACGCGGCGGAAATAAGAATACAGTGTCTTTGATAAAGCGCGAAGAAAATGCTGATATGTGTAATACTCTTACTGCTATAGCGAAGATAATATTATCCTTGAATTATATTGTGTTAATGCGGGTTGCATACATGCGGCTGAAACACCGGAACGG
>PNEQ01119180.1:80332-97385 GCA_003012365.1 Medauroidea extradentata
TCCCGTAATGGCACTTCAAAGTCAAAATTTGCGTATTTTTACTTCATACAAAACTTGAAAACCAGTTAACATAATGAAATGAAAAAAATCATATCAAAACTACGCGTTACTGTCTATGGCCTGTAGCATTTAAAACCCGTTACAAAAAATGTTTATGTTAAATAAAAAATTTCAAAATTTAAATTTTTTTTGGTACTTTAAGAAGTTTATTTTAAACACAGAAATATTTTATAATGTGTTTGTATATGCTTCAAGCCGTAGACGGTGACGTGTAGTTTTTATGAGATTTTTCCCATTTCATTATATTTACTGGTTTTCAAGTTTTGTATGAAGTAAAAATATGCAAATTTTGACTTTGAAGTGGCATTACGGGAAAACTAGATGAGCTAATTTTTTTCCGTTAGATGTTAATGTACTCTTAAGTAATGTCTACAAAACTAACACTATTTTATACAAATATAAAATAATGAATTTTTCCCCACTTGAACGCCCTTAACACAGGCAATGGTCGACTCCTCACCCAGTTCCTATCAATCAAGTTCTATGTCACCGTCTATAATGACCTCGTTGTCGACGAGACATTAAGCCTAAATACCTTATATTTCCTTCTATTTAACAGAATAAAGGCGATATAAATCCTAGAGAACTGAGTATTTAAACTGTATGTTTCTCACATACGAAATAGTATGTGTACAGGAACAAATAACCTCAGATTGCAGATAAAACTCTTACACATTTCATACCGTAATGCTAAAGACCAGTGCATCTTCTTGCAATTAAGAAAATTGTGTGCAAGTAGAGTATGACCTTCATTGCAATATTCACTGCAGCGGGAGGTTGGAATGAAAAATCGCTCTTTGGTTAAAGCTCTCGGTTATCATAGAGCAACTTTCTGACATCGTATTCAAATTTAACTTTGTCTCAGAGTTTACAATTTAAATTTTTCAAGAGCCCAAATATTTTATCTCTGTTGTTATTCTGTATACATATAGTGTGTCCTGTACATTTTCCACTTAATTTTGCACCTCCCGAAGTTTGTTGGTATAGCGCACATCTACCATACTCAATATAAACTTATTTAATAATTTCTTATTTTCATCATTTTGTTCTCAACAGATTAAAACTATTGTTATCTCTCTAGCTGTGTATGAGTTCCAACAAACATGTTGCCAAGTTCCGCTCATAAATAACAAATTACAAACAACTATATTTCTTTTCTTGGATTCACTTTGATGAACATAATTCAAGATTGACTTGAACTCCCTTCTCGTTTGCTTCGCTCATCGCTGAAGGGTTTCAGATTTTCTTTCGAAACTTGACTCTGTTAAGGAAGGGTGAGGGGAAAAAAAGATAAGTGCGAAACTCTGCTTTGCTGAAGTCAAATAAAGTTGGTACAAGAATCCCACGCCGAAATTCGACTCAAAATCGATTCACCGCGGTAAGAGGGGAGGAAATAATAACAGAACTTCCATATTATAAAAAAAAGGTATTCTTCTTTAAAAATTAAAATACGACTAATTGAATTTAAGTTGTAAACGAATACCGGTTGAATAAAACACCCTCTGCAACAGTATGCCCACATGTAGACCCTAGTTCTAGGAGAAATTAAGTTGATATGAGAAGTACCGTATACCCCACAAGTTATTCCGAAACTTGGCAACATTGCTTTATCAGACATATCATACATTAAAGTGAATATTAACTGTATTTCGCTACGAAAATGGTTTCTGAGCGTATTTACAGTGTATCGTAGCTATCACAGCTCAGATTTTCTAATTTAAAAGAATAATAACAATTCGTAGTTGAATAAAAATGAAGTTACATCCACGCATGCAACTTTATTTGGACGCATAATTTTGAACTATACATTTTTAGGTAATACGATCGCAATCACATTACCTTGCAAAAGCTGTAATGCCATCTTCAAGACACTGTACGATATAATTGTGCACTACCTTTTGTGTTGTAAATTTGTCTGTCTTCTTAATGGAACATATCTTACAATAAAACATATACGCTACAAAAAGATTTTCTGCACATTTCGTACAGTTTAGCGCAACAAGTACAGTTCGGATTCCATATGACTTTCCTTGCATCAAAATGAAAGTTTATACAAAAAATCATCTCACTGGGTTTTTTTCCGAAGTGAAAATGTAAAGACTGGTTTCACAATGTCTGTATAAAGTATTGATTATCTGACCATATGGTATAAATACACGAAATTTTTAACTACTGGTTAAAACAATTGCGTTTCTGAAATCACTTCTCCCGTTTAAGAATGTTATGATTAGCTAAGTGCTGGTTAATGTAAATTCGGCAACCATGCAGTGGTGTTTCACGTTGTAATTGGGCGTTGAATATTTTTTTTTTAAGTTGCGGTCAACATAAGCTTATAAACAATGGACGGAAGAGGTTAAAAGTGTACGTCCCGGTAGATTAATTACCTTTGAAAACGAACTTCTAATTAAAGTAGTTGAAAAATGGAATGTAAAAAAAAAAAAAAAAACAGACGCAGTAACGTGGCAACAGAAAGAGGAATATTGGGAGACAGTTGCAGCCGAGTTCTACGTTATTTCGGGTGTGTGCCCGCGTACCGACAAAATTTTAAAAGCAAAGTACTGAAAACGTAAACAGATTGACACGAAAAAGAAGAGCGAATGCAAGTTTTAAAGCGTGATGTGTAATGCCACAGAAATTCTCTTAAATAGATTTGTACTAAGTCAAAATTTGTAATAAACATGGACGCAAGTAAGCACACTTGCAGTGAAACTTCTATTTTGTTTCACCGCTGACGGTTTTGCCAACTTTGCTTTGCAATTTTTTATCATATTTGTGTAAAATTACTGCAAGAAACTTTATCTGTGTTCGTGTTATTTATATTCGGCGAGCATAACCTCTCACGAATGAAGCCAAATATCAACTGAAGATTTCTTTTCAGTAATAACAATCTCTGTTTCAAATTATAAAGCGTTGAAAATTACTGCCCTTTTGTTGTCATGTGTGAATCGTTAAATAAAAAAAACAGTTAAGATGTAAGTTGTGCTATGTTTAATTTTCTTTACTTTCTAACAAAAAATCGATGCATTTTTCACGTCTATTTACAATATAAGTGGGTCTTCTGTGTAACTCAACTAAATCTAGCAATCTAGCAGCTTCCTCTCAGCATTTAAAACAAAAACAGAAAATAGTAGCAACATACCTTTATATAAGTTAAATAGACTACTTATTAATGTTAAAACATGTAAAGTTTCTCGCAATAGTACGTAAGTTAATATTTTTGTGTAGATAATATCTTTCCAAAAATTGTCATTTTTCGGCAAGAAATTTTTCTGTTTGAGACACGGTCGTGGAAGTACTGATCTGGACACACTCTCTTCCAGTGTTTACATTATAAAGTAAATAAAGATTGCTGGAACCATGCTTAAAGATTATGAGCGAAGGAAGTATTTCATAAATTGATAAAAGTTTTGATAATTTGTTTATCTTCATTATAAACACTGAAAAAAAAGTGGGAGGGAAGTGGGCGGAGTTTGAGCCTGACCGCCCTGATTGCAGCGCCAAAGACGCACAACACTCTCGCTAACGTGGTGAACTGCAGCCAAACAACTGGGGGGGGGGGGGAGCAAGTAAAATACATTGGTAAATAAGCGAGTGTCCAGGCCTGTTCTTCTAGGATCGCGCACTATTTAAACAGCAGTTTTAAGTTAACAATAACTCGAAAAAAAAAAACTGCTAACCATCACTTAAAATTTAATCAGATGATAATCGGAACAAAACCAGACATTGTGAAACCGGCCCTAATCCTGGCCCATACAGTACCGTTTTTATAATTTCCCCTCTTCAGTAACACATCATCGAAAAGTACCAGTCATTTACTAAATGAAATACTTGTTAATTCCTAATATTAATAATACATTAAAGAAATTTGCTACGTTGCATTGATGTCTTGCATACTAAAACCGACAAAGCGGTGTAAAACATTTTGTAATTCATGTAACGGAGCGTTTCGCGTTCCGATTGGCATGAAGTTACCTTTTGACTAGGTTGGCATGAAGTTACATTGACTATGCCAATGACAACAAAACGTTTGAAAATGTGTTAAACATAGCTTTATAGATGTATGAACAGAAAAATTAAGGTTGATCTGAACCCATCCAGGAAATGCTGCCTTTATAAGATAGTTAATATATTTGTTTCCTGAGAATACTTTGTAATTCCTACTACATTTACTTAAGAATTTTATTTGCGGTTTCTAAGAAATGTCACCATAGAAATAATAATAATTTGCCTGCATAGAGGTTCGTGACAATTCTTAGAGTAAATATAGGGTAGAGGTAGTATCCTCTATACATCTGCGTACGAAATTGTGTGTTCAACATGTGTCACGTGGCTTTAGTGAAATATGCGCGGTAGATTTGAAATAATATTGAGAGGCAAGATAATAATTGCTTAGTAATCACAACTATGTTGGGTTATTTTGATCCCTTATGAGGAGAAAATACTACCATATTATCGTATAGTATAATTGCGTAGAAATTTCAGAACGACAAATGTAAACAATGTTTGCCACGTTACTGTTTTCCTTAACCCAGCTGTTTTTAGTAAAAAGTAAATATTAGCTACGTACTTACTATAAGGTTTTGAACCGAGATCTTGGTGACACCACATGACCGAATATAATATATTCTGTAAGGTACGCCATGAGTTTCAAACAACACGACTGCATTTTTACGCCGATAAAACATAAATAAACGACACCAAACTCTCGAGACCATGTTGGACACACGTTTGTGACGTCATGTTCCCTCTACTATATATTACCTCTATGTGACAATTTCCATCCGATCTATCCACATGAATCTGTTCTTTCAAACAATGCAATTATGTGCCTTTTATTAGCTTTTAGCGCCATTCTGCGTTTTAATCTGCAGTTTCAACAACCGACAGCGGAGCTGAACTTATTTTTCCTTCGTAGAATTCACTCCATTATCGGATTTTAATATCATGGTAATTCCAGAAAGTAGTTACTAGTATTTATTTAAAAATGTCTCTCAGGGTTCAATTTCCCAGTGTGGGAAAGGGGGGGGGGGTCCTTCCTATGTTCACATTCAGGAAACGTGCAGGCCATAACCGTTACCAAACGGGTTTTTGTACAGTTCTCCCTTTCTCCTTCCCTTTCCAATGCGTCTTCAGTTTTCCATACACCACAGCCGTATTTTTTACCGTACATTTACAAACCACACGTCAGCGTGAAGTGCACAGTCTATAGCATCATGGTACTATTAATCCATGGTAACTCTCAGTTATATTTATATCGTAAGCAAATTGCAGGCTAAATTTTCTGTTAAAATATTAAAAATTAGTGCTAAATAAAAAACGTATCTGTTGGTTTTAACCAAATGAAACTGTTAATTTTTGGTTTTCAGTACATTTAATAATTATTTATCTTCAAGTTTTACTTAATAAAAAGAAAATTATTCTGATTTGTATGAATTAAATCAGGACAGAATAACCATTAACATAATTTAAACAGAAGCTATTTCAGTTCCGAAAATGTACTAAGCGGATACCAAACACATACTTGCTCCATAAATATTATGAATTCCTTACGTTACATTGATTTTCATTACATCTCCGGGGCCCTTGAACAGCCTTAAGGTGGCCGCCTATCCAGGAAGAGCGGCGTGCCGAGCTACGACCGTTACTAGTTTAATAGAACAATTTTCATCACGCATGAGTTTTGTGTGCTTAGGAATAGCATTCAATGAACGTTGCAGGTGAGTATACATATTTCAAGTTCACCTCTACTCATTTAATCATATTTTCTAGGGGAAGGAATATTTCGCGGGTCCGACATGCGTGTTAGAATCCATTATACTATTTATACTCAAGCCCCGGCCAATTGTCCATTAAGGCGCCCGCCTGGTGGCCGTGTGTTTGTGTGAGTGAGGTACGGCGATGTTGACCGGCTCATCTGGCGAAGTATCGCCTTTAGCGCAAGACACTGAAACGGCGTGCAGTAGTATCGTAGGACACTCGCCTGACTGACACTCTCAGTGGTGACACCATCTTTTTATTGGTGGAAAGTTTTAAACAAAGTCCAATACACCTCTCTACTGTAGTTTTACACGTATCTCGTGAGAAGTTGTTTAGTTATAATATATTGAAAAAGCCGTTTATAGCCATTTTGAGGGGCTCCGAAATGGTCTTTCTAAGTAACATGATGTTTTGAAATAACTATTCCGATGTCGTTCGAATGTTTGTTCCTTTCGTAAATGCACACATTAGAAACACGTTTAGTAGTTTCTTAGGTGCTAGCACTCTGCAACGCTGTTTACAAGGCAGGCAGATGGGCGCCTTAACTCCTACTCACTGGAAGAACACACAATGGACGAATGGACGGGCTCGAGTATGTATAGGACAGTGCATCCAAACACGTCGGTCATTTAAGGGCGCCGCCTACCCGCGCGTGAGAGGTTCAAAAGCGACGGAGACATAGGTCGTTCTTGAAATCAATCATCAAATGCCGCGTCTCCTCAACGAGCCAAGCGCTGAACTAGCCTGAAATGTTCCCGCCGAACGGTTTTTACTATGGGACGCTAAGCGGTGATCATATAATTTTAATTGTGGAAATTATACAACTAAGTTCAGTGCAGGTCGCAGTCTGAGTTTCACATACATCCGGTTAGTACATTTTGAAGTACGGATGTCTGAAAATGCCGTTTTTAGCCACGTTGGAAGGCTTAGACACACTGTTTTTAAAGAGCGTGGCGTCTTAACAATGAGGTTCCGACCTTGTCTGAAGTTTGTTTTATTTTCGTATGTTGACACAATGGGTACATGTGAAATAGTTTCGTAGGAAAAATCTCTTTACGAACACACTGCAACGCATTTGAAGCGTGAGGAAGGCAGCCGCCTTAACGCCTCGCTCTTTAGTTTTGCCTTTGTTTCGAAAATATTACTAAACGCAAATTAATACATATATCAAAAATTAATTCTTGCAGTTTTAACACATACAACATCGCTTGCATCTGAATTTTTCTGTTGCAGTACACCAAACGAATTTTTAGATTTTCGCCCCTGAAATATCACACATTTTTGGTCAAAATATGCGAAAATGTAGCAAAATAATTTTTTGGTAGCAAACGGTACATTATTTTAAAAACGCTCTGGCAACATTTTGTATCGTATGACTGTACACAGTCTCAAATTTTTTCAAAGCATTTGGTTAAAACATAATCAATTTTTTTTGCAATTGTTTGAAATAAATGAAAGATCATGGCCTGAACTCGCGAATTATTCATTTCCCTATAACAACTGAAAATGGCGAAAACGGGTGTTTTCCGTCGTTCTTTTTTTAGGTTTGAAAAACTTAGCGTAGAATCTTTTAAAAGATATAGAAATGTACAACACGCCTTTAAATTAATATTACATCATAAAATGAGGCAGCCACCAAACGTCTCATACAACCACGTCAGCGAGAATACTGCGCACCAGTTCAGTGACTTGCGCCTAAAGCCTAGGGTGAGTCCGCCAATCAGTGCCGAGGTTTCCGAGACGTCAGACAGACAGTAATGGCGGACGTGAGACGAACTCCGAATACAAAATATATCCATTTTATCCGAGCGGGAATTAAATTTTGCGCCTAAATGTTGGTGAGACTGGTCAGTTCGTAGTAAATCGCGGTTATTTATTTTTAAAGGAACATTTTCGTTGGTTAACATTAGCTAATCATGACCTATTTAAGCAAACGTCTAATCGTGCGTTAATTTCCACATTTCAGAATGTCAGTGGCCAGTTAAAATAAATTACAAATAAACTTTGATATGACTGTGGTACTAGAAGTTAGTACGTAACAGCAATGAACTAGTTACATATAACCTACGCACGACAGCCAAACTAGTGTTCGCGAAAACGAGAAACTTTATTGTCGCGTCGCCTCAGTCAGTTCGCTTCTGTCGTGCATATGTGGTTCTGATATCATACAGACGTTCTGGACGTATAACAATCCATCCTGCTGACACCTAACCCATCACATACGTCCTATTGTTCGCATACTGTTTTGAATTCTCTCACGTTGTAATCGGAAGACATTTTCTAGGGGTGACGAGACATTTGGTAGAGTATATTGTGCATCATGCCCAGACACTAGGTGCAATCATCTCACAGATGGATCGTTTCTGTGAGACACATTCTGTTATGAACATATAATTTAATGACGTGTTATTAATAACAATGGTGTATTGTACCTGCCGATGCATTTTTAAAAGATTCTGCTCCAAGATGTTCATACCGTCAACTGGGTATATTTGCTGCAGTTTGGCTAACTCGGGACACTTCGCAACATCTTTTTGTCATGGGTATTGCAGACTTAATACAGGACATAACAGATTTCTATAGTAATGTACAATGTACAAATGTCGAATGCTATTATGCATGTGAAATATGTAAACGAATATTGATTTGAAATGCTAACTCCATTATCTAGAACACACCCTCTTTATGGCATCTAAAACGAACGTAAAACCAGCAATTGTTACCATTTTTGACCATGTGAAGCAGTGAAGAGAAATTGGTCCGTACTCAAAGTCTAGGTGAGTATGGAGCAGCGCCGGAATGAAGAGGCAGGGTAAACAGGAGAGCCCCGAGAAAACCCGCCAACTAGAGGCATCGTCCGGCACAATGTCAAAATGCGAAAACCCGGGGACCAACCCCACTGGGAATCGAACCATCGGAAAATATGATTTAAACAATACTAGTGAAAATGAAACGGGCATACACACAAGTAAAGTTCTGGGGATACTATTCCTAAGCAGACGTCACTCATGTACGTTAAACAGTTTTAGAATATACGTCTTAGCTATGCACACTGTTCAAGGAGCCGTGGTGGTCGAGGGGTCAGACCTCTCGCCTCCCACCAAGGCGATTCGGGTTCGATTCCCGGCAGGATCGTTCCCCGGATTTTTGCACGTGGGAATCGCGTTGGTTGGCGGGTTTTCTCGGGGATATCCCGTTTCCCCCACCTATTCAATCCGGATCTGCTCTATACTTACCTCATGTCACCCCTCATCAGCGCTAAAGACCTCGATGTTAAGCACTGACCAAAATCTCTCCCTCACTCACTCACACTGTTCGACGTCTTCGGCAGATGGCTATCTTAGGCAGGGTTTATAAACTACGCAAAAACGCAAGACGCAATAATTGAACATACAAAATCGATATAAACCGGTTTATAAAATACGCAAGAAACGCAATTACGAGTTTACCAATTTTCAACTTCTTGCGTTTCACCGCCTTCTATATAACCAGTTTGTTTGGCGAAAAAAATTTTAACTGGTTTCAATTGTATTTAGAATGCTTTAATTCCTCCATTTCGTTACATTTTTTTGTGAATGTTAAGAATGCGTCTTAAAATACACGGTGCTTGTATTTATTTGGTTTCTATTTCAAAATACCGAAACAACAGACTATTTAGAAAACAAATATTAACGAAAAAAAGGCAATCGTTTTTGGAAAATACTAAGAGAAACTTTCTGTTGCCTCTCCAAATTTTGGGTGGTAGTGTTGGTTACATCGTGTCGCTTGCGATGTTTACAAACGACTGAAAAATTTGGCGCGTTGCGTTGCTAGCGTTGTTGAGTTGTTGCGTAGTTTATAAACCCAGCCTAAAGGCCATTTATGTTCTCATTGCAATCGTCACAGTAGCAATATCACTTGTAATAGTTTCGTATGACAAATTCAAGTCTCGCTTATACTCCAGACGCACGACAGAGCTCGTCTAATCGGTATATAATGAGCAGCTCTCAGAATTTTTTTTATTTAGTCGCCCACGGGCGTTGAAAGAGCAGGGTCACGCTACTATCAGACTCTTACTGCGGCAACTCAATGACAGCTCGTTGCATCGTAAGATATGTGTACATGTTACTGCGCTGACATACACCACAGCGAGTCAACAATTCGCATGTATACAAACTTGGTATCGTTGTAGTAAGGAGGAATGCCGCTACATGCTTAAACAAATTATTTTATCGTCATTAATTGTTTTCGTGTTTTTATGGTACCAAATATATCGATAGTTTTCGATAGATAAAATCATTTACTTGCAGTTACTATTTAGAAAGAAAACATTACTTTGTTTTATGTTTCACAGTTGTTATCTCGTAGTCTCTGACATGCAATTTCATTGAAAATTGATTGGAGTTATGCTGAAGGCATCCAAGCCACAAACGTAAAGAACAAACTAAACAAGCTCCTAATTTATAATACATTAAAACTTCAGTAGCTAAGCAAACCAAGTCAAACAAAGATAGGGTATTTGCAAATTAGAATATATTAATTAACATAATGAATTAAGTACTTTGTAACAATATTTCATGTTCTACCTTATTATATGTGTGATAGTCTCTTTCTGCATAACACAAATTTTTTTCATAGTAGTCCGGTGTTTTATGTTGGTTGTACGTTCCCGTATCATGCAAATTTTGACTTTGGACGTACTGCTTATACGTATACTATGAATTGTAAAAAGTTTACGTTAACATGAACATGCAGTCACTAGTAATGTCTACAAAGCTAACTTTATTTCGTAGAAATATAAAATCACGAATTTCACACTTGAACAACTTTAGCATAATCACACGGATAAAATCAAATGTGTTTCAAATTCACCTCCACCGATGGCGCAGGTGGTCTGTAGATGTTAAATGCGATCAACAGGAAAAAAAAACATAATTTAATATTTGTATGAAATAGTGTTAGTTTTGTAGACGTAACCAGGGAGTACATTTTTCCCTTTCGAAAAAATTTAGCTCCACCAGTTTTCCCATAATGGCACTTCGGAGTCAAAATTTGCACAATTTTGGTTCTTATAAACCGGAAAACCAATTAACACAAATAAATTTAAAAATTCAAACTGAAACTACATTTCACGGGCCACTATTTAACATGTTTTAAAGAACACTACAAAATATTTTTGTATTAAAAAATTTATACGAGACAAAAAAATTCAAAATTTCAGAAAATTATTTTAAATACAAAAAAAAACATATTGAAATGCAATTTTAAAACATGTCAAGCAGTAGCCCGTAACATGTAGTTTCAGAGTGAATTTTTAATTAATTTATGTTAATTGGTTTTTTTACAGCTTATTAGTACTAAAAACGTGCAAATTGTGACTGTCATTAGGAAAATTGGTTGAGCTAATTTTTTTCCATAAGAGGAAACTGTACTCACAAATAACACTACAAAACTAACACCGTTTCGTACAAATATAACATTACGAAGTCGCTCGCAGTGGCGGTGGAAACGTTAGTGAGCTGGAGCGAGGATTGTACAGGCGACACTTCCAAGACTGGATCATTAGCGCCAAAAGTGCAGAGGGTTGATATGATGGAGTCGACGCTTGAAGTGATTGCTACAATAGTCCCACGAATAGGGTTGAAAAAGGGGAGGGAAATCCCTCCTTTCCAAATCCTCTAAGCACCGGATTCACATCACGCCTTACTGAGAGCGTCTTTTCATTTTTTACTTTCATTCTTCTGTGTCGTTCGTCTACCCAGCATCGGCAGGCACCATCATAGTTCTGTAAAGTCGTCGGCAACTAACGCCCAAGAGACGTTTTGTGTTTTCAAACAGCTTGCGAGTTTCCTCTCGGAGTGAAGCGGGTCCCGGTGGTCAGACGTCATTAGGAAAACCTGACGTTTTGGGTTCGAAGCCGGGCAAGCCGTGGTCGTCTGCGCTGCTTCGTAGATGTGAGTTTGGGCTGCTAAAGTTTTTAAGCTGCTCCCAGTTAACACTTGCGACACAAAACCAGGAAAGTTACCTAGTAAAATACGTTCGCTATAGTTAAAAAAATCAGGGTGACGTTTTAACAGTCACAGTTCTTAGTGACATGGAAGTATTCGTGTTTAAAATTGTAAAGATGGCAGCGTAATTGCTTACAGAAAATTGTAAGTGGTGATCAGTATATCCTCTACGGACAATAATGTGTCATGCTCCAACCGAATAACGTCACAGGCAGCATGAATGTGTTGTTACAGTGTCTGCACGTCCGTGATGGTCCCAGCATACAAAGACATATTTCAGCTGCACCCACAGGTTGCCACTTGCGAGGTTTCTTCTCACATGTGCTTTCAATCACTGAAATCATTGGAAGGCATTTCCGGCCATATCTCCAAATGACCATTTCTTTCGCACTTTATCTTCTCAGGAACCGTACCTTGCAATGTGTCCCTAGTCAGCAAAATTACCACAAGGCAATTAACTGGCGCGCAGCTTTTTACTATCATAAGAAACACTGGGAATTCGCTGGAAAAAATTAACTATTTCTACGCTCCTTCGTACTACGCAGAACATTGAAGGTTTTGAAACGTTATTGGCTGTAGCTTGCTTTTAAGCGCAGTTTCTCTTCAACATGCCTAATTAGAACTGTACAAGTACAACTTACAACACAGGACTTATTTAAATTGTCCCAAAACTGTTCATTTGTGTCACAAGTGAGTGAAAGATTTTGGTCAGCGCTTAAGGGGCCCGCCTCGTTGCCATAAAATCACACTGCAGCGGGTTTGAAGAAAACGTTTTACACCGAAACTAAAACATGTGTGTTCACGCCGTTTCTCTACAAAAAGAACACACACTTCAGACGACTGCCCTTAAATACTTTCAAGATAACACACGTATTATAAATACCCTTTTAGGGCTCGTCAAAATGGGTAAAAACGGCGTTTTCAGTCTGCTATAGCGGAAAATATACTAGCCGAATACATGTGAAACCGCTTAAGGGTAGTGCATTGGACTTTAGTAAAGTGATTTCGTAAATAAAACAATAAAGTCACCACTTAAAGTCCCATAGAAATTTTTTTTTTCGCAAAGACTGCACGCCTTAAGCGTAGAGACGACGCACCGTTATATGGCCCATACGACGTCGCCCTTAGTACCATACCTCATTCACACAAGCACATGTGCCACGAGGCGGGCCCCTTAACATCGAGGTCTTAGCGGTGGTGAGAGGTGACATGAGGTGAGTGTGGAGCAGTGGCAGAATGAGAGGGCGGGGGAAACGGGAGATCCCCGAGGAAACCCGCCGAGAACGGCCTCGTCTGGCACACGATTCCCACATGCAAAAATCCGGGGACTGATCCCGCCTGGAATTGAACCCGGATCGCCTTGGTGGGAGGCGAATGGTCTGACCACTCGGCCACCGCGGCCCCATGTGTCACAAGCATAATCTAGCAATAGTACTATGAAAACACTACTGTTTATTGGAGACTATGTTTACTAAGTATTTTCTGCGATTTTCCAGTGTTTCTAACATTCTTTTTCTAATGGGTATGAGCAAGGTGCCGCAACGACAACACGTTGGACTAGCATTCGGGAGGACCCGGGTTCGATACTCGGTTCCAGCCATCCTGCATCCGGAGTTCCAGGATTCCTTGAAATCGCGCGTGGCAAATGCTGTGGCTGTGCCTTCACATATGCCATGACCGACTTCTTACCTATTCCTTGTCTTTGTGTAAACTCGTGTGTAACCATCTCTAAAGACGAGACGTAAACACCAATTAAATTAAATGACATTTTCATATGGAACTTTAAGTGGGGACCACATCGTTTAATTTGTGGGAAATACAGATTAAATTTCAATGCACGTTTATATCTGCGTATCCTTCCAATCTGTGTGGCATTAAAAAGCTGTTTTAGGCTCAGTTAGGAGCTAGTTTCTAGTAAGAGTGCAAAATTATTAAATTCGTCGAATTCTAACAACTATTTCGAAGCGTTTGTTAGTTTGGTTCGTATAGGAATACGCGCGTACGGTACATTAAACAATTCAACGCTTAAAAAACATCAGTTAAAAGTATACGTTTCTCGGAGCCAATTCTAGAGCATTAAAATAAACCAAAAAAAAAAACAGCAATTCTACAAAATAGTCTTTGCAGAAGTTTCTATGAAAAAAACCGTTTTACGAAGTAACGTACTTCTAAAGAACAATCTGTGACGTCGAAATTTAATTTCGTACATTTAACTGCGGCGCAAGAGACCTCTCTTAGGTCATGCACTCTTCTACCTTTTTTTTTTGTGATATTAATTTTTTACGCCTAAACGAGAGCAGATATAAAAAAAATCTATGTCGTATTTATGTTTCAAATCGTTTTCTCCACGTTGACAGATTTTTTCAAGGCAGTAAATACTACGGTGTTACCTGATTATGTAACTAACGAGATTGTGGTTAATTGACTTTTCAGTCGAAACCGTATAATTTCTGGCTTTGAAAAACTTGACTGTCAGGGAAAAAAACCATTTGAAACAAAACTGTCGGCCTTTAAAGAATGCATCATTCTGGGTAAATGTTTGCTGGTAAAGTTGGTGAATATTATTATCTAGAGGTGTTTTGCAGTTATTTATATACTGACTTTTGAACGCGTGAAGATGTCAATTATTTTTAGCGTTTGTTTATCTACCAAACTTCGTCGAAGTACAAACGACCGCAACTGGCTGAGACCCACAGACTTTCTCCTGTGCGACTGGAGAAACACGCATGTACTGGAAATCTTCCGAGAGGAACAGGACAATCAGCAAGTCAGGAAGTACAATAAAGTTTTCTAATCGCTTTTTGATTCTTCCACCCTTTTCTACCCCTTCTCCCATAAGACCCCTGCTTCTACCACACCCTTTACCGGCACTTTCAAAACGAGATTATCGGATACAGCTTCCTCTTACCGACCCCCCCCCCCCCTCGTCTAGCGGGCGCCCTAAGGCACAGAGGAGGGTTGCGTCTAGTCCCAGCGGGCGACCATGCATCATCGTCCAATTTTTCATGCATTAGTCAACCCCCTTTCCCCACGCCAAGCCGTAACCGTTCTCTTCTTTTCAGGTTTCAGGCGAAACTTTTACCACCCCCTCCACTGCTTTCCAACACCCTTCCTCTGCACAGAGCAGTGATAACGCCTTATAGAGAACGAGAGTTTGCTGATAACAGGGCGAAGTCGACGGAATTTTCTTCTCCCGTGTTCCTTCCAGAGGGCTGGATGAGGAGCCAGGCACGCACACTGAACTTTTATTTCGCAGGGGGCCCAAATATCAAAATTAAAAATTTATAAAACTTGGTTAAATTTTTTTAGTATTTATTACGTTATAAACTAGGCTTCAAATTTTGTTACACGTCTCACTGAACAACACTAACAATCATGGACTTATATACAGAATTTAATATTTTAGAGTTTCATATAAAAACGTATGTACACGTTCAAACATCTGGGGGGCGGGGGGGGGGGGGTGCTCGGTGCCCCCCTCCTCCTGCGAACGGCCCTGGCTGGGTCCGTTTAAAGAAAGACAAAAACTTGCGTGTTTGTCCCGGGAACATATCCACTTGAATTGTCTATATTGGTACGGTATTGTGACTGTCGGACCGAGCTGTGGTGCACATGGCTGCCCATCACTGTAATAAAAACTCTCCTTAAGGGGGAGAGCTATATGATAAACTTTATTCATCGATTACTTTGGGATTGCTGGCAACAAATTAAAAAAAACTTCTTGAAAAACATACTCATTACGCTTAATTTTACTTTTTAATTGTTACTCCTAGCATTTTCTTCGCCACAAATGATAACAACCATTAAATTTACTCACATTACTCATCTAATTGTGACATCGTGCCATTTAGTGTTTGGCGATAACCTTGAAGATGACTTTAATTAAATGTTTTATAATTTGGTTTAGTTAAAATTTAACATGTACTACCACACTCTGCTGGAATTTCCTTTAAATGTACTATTGAAATACAACACCTAGCAGTAAATCAGAATTTGTGTAATTTTTTTAAAATCACTGACAATAAATTTTCCTTCTGAATATGCATATAGAAAATTGAAAATTCCTTCTATTAAACTATATTCATTAACGTTAACAATCATTATTTATATTTCCAATACAAAATTATAAAAAATTCCCTCGTAAACCACACATTTCATTAATAACGATGCTTTTTGATATAAACATATTTTGCGACGTTATTTGCTGAGTTCGTTAAATGTTCCATTCTTAGCAATTTAATGTGTTCACACGCTAGAGGAGCTAGCGGCGTTGTTAAATGTTTATTTTCATCTACCACTTCTTCAATCTCTATACCAATACTTCGTAATTGATGGATCAAAAGCAGACATTTCTTCTTAATATTTTCTCATAATCTGCCTGTACTATTTGTAATTTCTTGACTAGTCAGTAAATAATTTCATTCTAGCAAAATTTTTCCTGCTTCCGGTATTATGTACGAAATTTCTGATGTAGGCCGATTAATTTTTCTCTTGTAAATGAGTTTTAAAATTCACGAGAGTTTTAAAAACCAAACATTTCCTGCAAACAGTCAAATTAATGTTTAGTTACAATAGCTGCATCCATGAAGGCGAGCTTTGTGAATGCGGTAAACTTCAAGATCCACTTCATCTCCTGAAATGTAGAAATCTGCCCGATACTCAAAAAATATAAACGTTCTTAACGCTGCAAATGATACAGAAATTAAGATTGGTGAATACTGGTCTATACGGACCATTTAAGTGTATAGTGTCTGTATATTTTAAAAACTTCATTTACATAACGTAAATGCAATCTGTAATTTGTGTCCTGTACCCAAGAAATATACAGGAAAGAAGGTTGACTAGAAGCCGGCACGACAATACATGCGAGTTGCGAAGATGGGGAACTTGATGCATGTATCAAAGTCGCCCTTATCGCCTCCTACTGTATGCGTTCAATTGAGAACGCGCGAAGCACATTCGCGTGATGGAAGGTGAGGTCTGTCAGTGAAAACACGCAGTATTCACGTGATTGCAGCTTGTAATCAGGGGTGTCCGGAATGCTCGCCACGTGTACTACTCGGCCACGACAACTTGTCCTCCCGTGAGGGGAAGAAGCGTGGCGCTAGTAGTAGCTAGACTGGCCGGAGGGGAGGTGGCATGTACTGTGGCGAACATGAGTTCACGCCACACGGTAGTGCATCAGACGACAGAGTCCAAATGCGCGACTATTTCTCTGAAACCACTCATTCAAACGGTTTTATATTTGT
>PNEQ01119181.1:0-33395 GCA_003012365.1 Medauroidea extradentata
TTTAATTGTTTTATATGGGTCTTTAAAAAAAAAAAAGATTTTCCAAGATGCAAATATCTTGTGCCCACAATTAAATTACGAAACTTAAATAATATTTTTATTTTTTTTCTATGTTTGTGATAACATCCCTCAAATTTTTGCACCTGTAAAAATCTGTCTCCATCTTTTATTAATTGAACATCCATATTGGGTTTCAAGGGATTGGCCTTTCTACCGTGTAAGCATTCTCCGCGGTAAGTCACGACAATATCGGCCAGCGGGAGACGTCGAACGAGCCTATAGTCACTTGGAGTCTAGTCAGCTGTCAGAAAATAATGCGAATTGTGCATGTCTCTAGATACTAATGCGCAATGCAAACCTACAAGTACCATGGTAAAGTTATTAGGTGTAAAATCGGTTGGCATTAAGGATGCTGCCTGCATAGTCACAAACATATATGATTTAACTTGTTGATCCCAAATCATTAATCCCGCCAGTGCGCCCAGACATGCAGCATCCTTAAGATGGTGCATCAGTGGCCATATTGGATTGTTTTATTATAAAAGGTTGATTTAAATTCTGAAAAGAAAACTGTAAAATTTGGGATTATAGTGTATTTTCTATTTATCTTGCGCTAGAGTACAAACACAGCATTTTCCTTTTAGTGTATGCTTAGACCTCAATCAGACACTTTATTGTGCGCTAGCGACCCGGGTAGCTCTAATTATCTACAGCGGAGAATTGAAGTCTATACATTGACATACCGCACACTTCCAAGTCTCGATCCTACTTACTCAATTAATTAATAATAATCATTAATTTGTAGGGAAAGTACAACACAAAACTGGCAAAAAGCAAAAAAAAAAAAAAAAATTGCGTTGATCTGATCACTACCAAACTTCACAGTATCACCTGTTGGACTAATTTGAAGTTTGCCTGAAAATTTCATCGAAATTGCTCCAGCTGTTTTGCAGTTCATAGGGAACATACATACACACGTCGATTTATACGTATGTGTGTATTAGGCCATATATGTTTTTTAATTATTTGAATGATTGGGGTTTAAATCTACGTTAAAATTAAACTGCAATGATTATACTTTAGTGCAAGGTAAATATAGCTCACGCAGTAATAACAAATTTTGCATTTATATTCTCATAATTAAATAGATAACTGAATAATAAAATAACTTAATAAGGCGACTGATACCCCACCTTAAGATAGCCGCCCGTCCAGACCATTGTGCAGTGTGCAAATAATCGGCCGTTACAAAAATTACACGGAAACGCCTCAGTGCGCATGAGGGGGTGTCTGCTTAGGAATACCATTCAAGTACACTGCACGTGTTCATACCATTTTAGACCCTGAAGCTTGTTTTATGTTTGGCAAAAATGGGCGTTTTTGCGACCTTTTTAAGGGAGGTAAGTCTTGGCGCAGATTTTTTTTAATGTATAGGCGTGTACAATAAACCTTTATCTTTTATAGTGCGTCGTGAAATTATACGGTCACCATTGGAAGTATCATACAGGCGCGTTATCGGCGAGAAGACTACATATCAGTCCAGTGACTTGCGTATAGAGTCTAGGGTGAGGGGTGATGTGCGTGCTGTCTCGTCCTTATTGCTTCCGCACTTTTAGACCTCGAACGTGTGAAATACATTCAACCAGGTGGTCACCTTAAGATTCCTATGTTTTAAGGAACACTATTAAACGTGTGTTCGATACCTTTATCTACGAAAGGAAATCATATTTAAAACCATCCTCTATGTTTTGGTTTTCTAGATATCATGTTTATAAGCGTGGTTATTGGGTACTTCAAAATGGCCGAGAATGGCTTTTTTCAGACTGCTGTCGCATAGAAAATACCAACAGGAAATGCCAAACAAAGACAGAGAAGATTTTACTATGCACTTTACGTGAATAAAATAGAAGGATCACGCTTAAAGTCCCATAGGAAAACGGCAACAATCAAAACACTGCACGCCGTTTTCGCGCCCCGCACATAAAGGCGACACGGCTGTTGAATGCACGGGCCAGTGTAGCCCTTATCGCTTGTCTGTTTCCGTACATCAAACACGGCATCTAACCTCGGCTGTTAAGTGCGCGGTTCACCTCAGGTTTCAACGTCTTCATTTGTTTTTATATTTACACCAGATATTTTTATTTCTTATTTTATACGTAAATTGCGATTAAATCTTCCTCTTAGGAAACTTTTGTATCTCACATAGTTTTTTTTCGCAATGAGTCGTAAAACGTCAAAATTTGCACTTTACGGTTTTAAGCACGCCACTAAAACCAACTGCCATACCAAACCGACAAAATTCACAGCGTATAACAATGTTGTAGGCAATGGTTTGACATGTATAAAAACAAAAAATAAAATGCTTTTGTATTTAATAAAAATTATGAATTTTGAAATGAAAATTGAAAAAAAATACCAACAATTTTTTAGCAACACAATAAATATATTTTTTTGTTTTTATATATGTCAAATTGTAGCCTACAACATTGTTATATATAGGCCTAGTGAGAATTTTTTCAGTTTGGTACGTCAGTTGGTTTTAGCGGCGTGCATAAAACCGTAAAGTGCAAATTTTGACGTTTACGACTCATTACGAAACAACTATAAGAGATAAAAACATTTACGTATGAAATAAGAAAAAAAATATCTGGTACAAATATAAAAACAAAAATAGACGTTGAAAACAGAGGTGAACGACGCCCTTAAGGGCGTTGACGTGGCAAACATTTTTAATTCGAAACGAAGTTAGGTCAACAGCGTGCTTCGATGGAACTAAAGACATTCTCCCCGTAACTGAGTCAGGGAAGAGTTTTGGGTCGATCGACTGAGGGAGAGAACGACTTCTCGCGGAAGTTTGTTTATCGGTGAAATGACCCGGGCGTATCTTCAGGATGCACACGCTGACCTTTAGTTCTTTCGCGATTTCCTGCGGAAAATTGCACGCGTTGTACCGTCAGTGAGTGAGAGATTTTGGTCAGCGCTCAACATCGAGGTCTTAAAGCGCTTGTGAGAGGTGATGTGAGGTGAGTATGGAGCAGCGCCGGAATTAAAGGGCTGGGGAAAAGGAAGACTCTCGAGAAAACCTGCCGGGATGGTTCTGCCCGATTCCCACATGCGAAAATCCGGGGACTGACCACGCCGGGAATCGAACCCAGATCACCTTGGTGGGAGGCGACTTGTCCGCAGGCCCCTAAATGTACCGCAATGCCGGAATGACAATGGCGCAACGAAAAGGATAATATTTTTTTATCGGTCAGAATACTGAATATATTTGAGAAAAAAATTGCAACAGGATGTAGATAAAATTCTGAATTGGTGTATTATAATAGACTTTGCAGTAACATACACACATCCAACCCTCTATATATTTAGTAATTGGATCTGAAATAGTACGACTACCGCGACACGAAAAAAAAAACTGTCCGCCAATGAGGAGCGAGGTTTCTGTGATGTCAGCTCGACAAAATTGGCAGTATTCCGAGAATAAATCACATGGATTTTATTCGAATTAAATTTTGAGCCGAAATGTTGGCCAAACTTGTGAGTTGGTACTAAATTGTATTTATTTTTAGAGATTATTTTGTTGGTTTACATAATTAAATCATAGCCTTACGCATGAAACAAACGTGTAATTGTTTCTTCATTTCTACATTTCGAAATGCCAGTGGGCATTAAAAATATATTACGAATAAACGGGGGAAAAAACTGAAATACTGTGGGTGTCGTACTAGAGGTCAGTATGTAGTAGCAATGAACTATTTACATGTAGCCTATTTGTCGCCCGGTAACCAAGCTATTGTTCACAACAACGAGAATTATTGGTGTCGCATTGCGTCTGTCGTGTTGCTTCTGTCGCGCCATTGTGATTCCGGCATGACCCGGTGTCGCTTCACATCCGCGGATAACTGCGCCACTTTTCACTAGTCGTTATTGTTTTTAATAGCTTTTTCTGAAGATATTATCAGGTTTGGTTTCGGTATTTATAGCCCACCTATCCAAGTAACATTTCCTGTTCCTTCAAGCAAAGTGTTCGAAAATTAACGCATTGCTTATCGGTCAAATCTACTCCGAGCGTGGTGGAGCAGCGATAAACACTCGTCTCGCATTCGGAAGGATCCGGGTTTGATCTCAGGCTTTGACCATCCTGATATAGGATTTACAGGGTTTCCCGAACTCACGCCTGGCGAATGCTGGGATGGTTGTTTAAATGAAACCCTGGTAAATTTATTCCTCCTTGTGCTCTTCGAGGGCACATAAAAAGACAAAAATTAATAAAAAATCAATAACGTTGAAATGAAATAAATCAAGTATGGTATGAGGAGAGTACTCGAAGGTTATGTTTTCAAATCTCGAAGGGTATGCTTGACGACTGGCCGCCCATAGGCATCGGCTTGCCCTGAGATTGGCATGAGACGTGGCTCTACAATAATGAGTTGCCGGAATAAGAGGGACGGGGAACTGGAGATCTCCGAGAAAACCCGCAGACCAGCGACATCGTCCGGTATGATTCCCACATGCGAAATTCCGGGGTCCGACATCAATTACTCGACCCTGTATGGAAAGTATAACATGAAAAATGTAATGTGATTATTTTTAAATTTCTTTACAAAACTTAATTGAAGAGGGATTAGATAACTGTTCTACCAGCCTTTTATTTATTACCGCCCTGAACAAACAGATTTAGATGGGAAACAACTAAGTTGGCAACACTTGAAGGGGGGCAGTAGATTGACCAAGCCCTGACACATCTGGTCGCCAGATACCGCCCGCCTGCTATATCTCTTATCTCTTCTGTGTTACTCCCTCTCCTCCCCCCTCTGTACTTTAAATGCACCATCTACGTCCTGATATTAAACTGTTCCACGGTGCGCCTGTAATACACCTACACCATTGCGTAACCGTTCGTTGTGACACGATAAAGCAGTGGAGCCAACTTTTAATTTTTTTTTTTTTCGTGCTACGCGCCGCCAACCTCGGAAGCAAAGAATCATTCATACTACACGATCTAGAGGCACGTTGCAGTGCCGGAAACAGGTTGTTTGGTACCTTACAAATGTGTACAAATAATGTTTACCGGTGAAAAGTAAACACTTAACTGATATTGACGAAATGGTACTTTCAAATCAGCAGTCATGCAATAGAAACTGTTCCTTGGCTCGGCAAAGATTCGCGTTGACTTAAATGGGAGGTGGCTTACCACTTGAAGTCTAATAAAAATACAAATAGTAATAATTAATTGAAACTACTGGTTTGATTACATTAACAAATAATTGTAATAGTGTTCTAAACATATCAGGTTGTTTTGTATAATTAATAGGCAGCTTATAAATATGTGTCCATTTTTCATATCGCTTCGTACATATTTGCGAAATTTTGGTATTGTTTTATTTAAGCATTTAAATATTCCGAATTGGGGTCATTCCAACATAACTGTCGGTTTTCATATCAAAACGCGAATATTTTTTTTTAATTTGGTTACTATAGAGACTTGAATATTATCATATTAAAATTATAAAAAAATAATGTTTTCATTTTTATGTATTTCGCAATATATGCCGTAAAACGGGATGAATAGAATCATCGTGGGGTGAATAGGGACAAACTTTTCTCTTTAAAAGTCACATTCCAGTAAAACTACTTGTAACCAGTATTAATTTGCCTATCATGAAACAAAAAGTTTCTAAAGCCGATTTTGCACTGATAATTTTGTTCTAAATATTTTGTTCCTATCCACCCCAGTGATCTTATTCACAGCGTGTTTTACGGTACGAGAAATTATAATATTATCATAAGTTTCTCGAAGAGTTTTTACTTCGATTTTTTTAGATGGAAATCCAACCGAATGGCTCCGAAAAAGTATTACCGAGACAAAAAAAAAATATTGAATAAATTTTAACAAGTTATAAAAATGTACATGATGAACTGCGCATTAATTATTTTTTATGTTTTCACTAAAGAAGACAATGCAAGATATGAAATGAGAAATACAGGGCTAGGGCAAAGACTGGGAACGCTTGAGATGGTGCCAACATAAAATGTAAGAAGTTAAATCCGTAAACGGATACATATACGTCATACCCACAAATATGTCGAACCAAATCGCGTAGAATGTAGGAGAATGGTGTGAAAAAGTTGTATTTTCGACCCAATGCAGAGCATTTGTTAAGACCGTGAAACACGAATATGTCATTTTTCAAAGCGACTTACATCATGTGACGTTTTCCCAATATTTTTAATGATCCAAAAAGCTTTGGCTGAAAACTCGCATGCTATCGATTGCTGCTTCGTAACTACGTTAGCAAGGGCGACATTGCGTTTGTTTTAATTATCTCGGGTATTGTTACACCCCTGAAATTGTTCGGGTAAAATATAATCGCACATCGCGGCTTAACTGCATACTCTGCAGGTAGGTTTTTTTTTTGTTTGTGTGGGCGTTACAGAATTAGTTTTTTTTAAACTTTCCAAACAAAAAGTGGAATGAATTTTTAAAAAATGGTGAACGAGCAATTTTGTTTCTACGAATTTTGTGTAATAAATATCCATGTTATAAACTTAAGTGTCGCTAATACAAAACTGTTATTTTTTGAAGGGAATACGTCTGCGAAAAAGGCTTACGATAGCAAATACAGGATTGTTTAGTATCTTTAACATAGAATTTATTAAAATAAAATAAATAAAAGAGTATTATTTCTCAGGACCACCATTTTGCAAATAGACGAATTGAAATAAACTGAAAAAACACTTTCAAGAAAATAAGATTTCCTTAAAATAATTTTACTTTAAAGGCTTGTTCCCGAGGTTTTTTTCAGACTGGTGCCAATAACTCAAAAATATTTTTTAACCAAAAGTTTTCAAATAATTTGAGTCAATGTGCAATCACACGATGCACAATACTGTGGACGCATTTTTTAAAATAATGTACCATTCGCCAGCAAAAAAATAATTTCCTTCATTTCTGCTTATTTTCACGACGAAAAACGTGGTATTTTGGGTAATGAAATCTAAAAAACCGTTCAGTATAATTCTACAAAAAATCCAGCTACAAATTATAACATATAAGTGTCAAAACTGTGCAACGAAATTTTGATATGAGTATTAGGTAGCAATAAAAAAAATATTTTCGAAATCACTGCAAAACTCAATAACAAGGCCTTAAGGGTGACGCCTACCACGTTCTTAAAATACACTGCAGTGTGTTTTAAATACGTTTTTATGAAAATATTCCACACGTGGCCACTGTGCCAATGTACAAAAACGAAACACACTCGGACAAGTACGAAATGTCATTGTTAACACGGCATCTCATTAAAAAAAAACAGTTTCTAAGCCCACATACATGGCCGAAAACGGCAATTTTCAGACTGCCGTACTACAAAATTTACTAACCGACTGTAAACTCGGATAGTAACGTGCATTGAACTTTCCTACAGACTTTCCACCAGTAAAATTATGTGGTCACCGCTTACGAGGACGTGGTAGATAAATAAACGATGAGTCCTACAATTAAGATCTACACATTTTTGAAAGTCAATATAGAAAAACTACGAAACAACAACCTTTGATAATTGAATTAGCCAACTTTATGAGCGAACATTTATCCAGAATGATGCATGTGTTAAGCGTATATTTTTATGCAATAGTGTTAGTTTTGTAGACGATACTTGTCAGTGTAGTTTCCTCTTACAAAACAATTTAGCTCTCATAGTTGTCCCGTAACGGTGCGTCAAAGACAAAAATTTGCTTGTTACGCTACCATGCAAATAGTAAAAACCAATCGATTTACTTAAATGAAATAATTCACTGTGAATTTACATCATTTGAGCTATGCTAAAAAAAAAGTAGGACAAAAAGAATTTACAAAATTCATAATTTTTTAAATTAAAAATTGTTTGCGGGATGTTTATTAACGTTTTATTACGTAGCCTATGGCATATTATTTCACTGTGAAATATTTCACTAACATAAGTCAACTGGTTTTCACTATTTGCATGGCAGCAGAACATACAAATTATGACTTTGACAGACATTTATGAGATAAAATTGTTTTGTAAGAGGAAATTGAACTCACAAGTATCTATAAAAAACTATCACTATTTCATATAAACATAAAATTACGATTTTATCGCACTTGAACATCCTTAACAGTAAAAATGAATCGGCCGGCGGGAATCTTGCACGCTGTAGTTCAGCGCTTGGCTCGTTGTGACCATGCGATGAGCGCTTCAAGGTCGCTCCGACAGTTTAAAAAAGAATCGGGGAACTGTATTTTGAAATGGAAATATTGTGATATATATCGTTATATATTTGCCGAATAAAGCATATCACGCAAATACTCCAAAAATAAGCCCAATTATAACGTCATCTATTGATTAAACTAAAAATTTTTATTTACTAATATAGCTCTAATGCTATTTACAAGGTTTTCCGAGTACAATTAATACACACCGGTTACAGTATTCGGTAAATCATAATTCTCGAAAATAAAACAATACTCAGAAATAAACTTTTTCATTTGATCTTACGTAGCTAATCTAGCTGGTTCTTTCCGAACGGCCATCTCGACTTTGACTTTAGGTTTTCAGTTTATCGGAAATGTAAAGTTAAGGTTGCTTTACGTTAAGTTTGGCGACCCCATAAGAAGCCATGCATTGAAACCTATCGTACGTCAAATGCTTTAGAGGAGTCCTCGACTGGCGCATGGACGGCGTTGCAGCGTATCACGCGTATTCTATTTTACGCAAAACCTCTTAACTTATTCATATCTAAGAAAAGAACACACATTTCGATTTATGCTTCTATGTTTTAAAAAATTCAGCAAACTTGTTAGAAACACGATTTTCGGCTTCTCAAAATGGCTAAAGACGGGTTTTTGTAGACTGCTGTAACTCCGAAAATATTATACCTGAATTCGTAAAGTGCAAAGCTGGAGGCACGCGTTCGTCTTTACTTCATACTATTCAAAAATAGAATGTTGTGGTCACCGCTTAAAGTCTCGTAGGAAAAAGGCTACAAGGAAAACCTTCCACGCCAGTTTGGCGCGCTGCGAATAGAGGCGATATGCTTCTCGTCAAACGTGGGACACTGGCTCTTATCGCTACGCTGTTCTCACGCGTCAAAAGTGGAAATTCGACACCTGTGAAGACTCCTCTTAAGTTTTCAATTGTGTAACCGCCTTTACAAAGTCCTGTAGGCTATACGGGAATAATCACGTGTGTAGCAACACTTCCCTTTCCCGCGAAGCAACACACAATTCGCTGCAACAGCAGGGTTACATTTTTCCTCGCTACCTATTCTATCCTCTTCCTTTTACCATCTCGTGACTTCATCATTCGGCTCCGTGAAGAAGGTTTTGCGCCTCGGATAACCGGATTACCGCTCGCATCTTTTCTTCGCGCAAGCTTTCAACACGACCTCCATCCAATGCGATTTTAGCATTGCCGCAGAAAGAAAACGAAACTTCGAAATATGTCACCCGAGTTCCTTACCCAGCAAGAAAATGTTTGGGTGTGTAGAATTTACACAGTACAGAAATGTGTAAATTTACGACAACAATTTGTGTCAAATCTTTCTCAGCACTGACAGACGCATTCTAAATTCGAATAAGTGAGAAATGAACTACTTCAGTGAAATTTTAGTAGATCCGATCAAGAATGACCAACTGAAGATAGTAAAACCATTCTGATTGTTTCAGTCACTTAGTGCTACGGGTTAAAAATGATTTCCTCTTGTTCTCACTGAATTACCTACCTGTTAACTGATTTTTAGTAAATTCTACAAGTTCGTCTGTCAGAATCAGGTTGTTAACTAGAATTGTAACCATTGATTCGGGTTTAGTGTGTATTTAGTTACAGAAAGATACCGTCAATATTAACGAAATTCAAGGCCGTGTTTTGAATTGTAGTTTAGTAGCTAGTAATTTAGTATGGTTAAGTTGTAACACTTTCAGTGTGGTCAATTGCGTTGCTTTTGTTTCAGTACATTTAAAAGTACTTATAATTATTTGAAATTTTTGCTAAGTAGAACGTTGCTTCAAAACGTTGTTGTCTTATACAGATAATTAAGAGTGCGTGGTAGATAAATAAACGATGAAAACATCAATTGATTCCAACGCTTTTTCGAAGCCAACATGGATAAAATACTCGATGACAATCCTAGATAATGGTATTTGCCAACTTTATGAGTAAATATTTATCCAGAATTACTATTTCGTTACGCGTTAAATGCACGAGGTTCCAGCGTCAGAGATTGTGCCTCAGAAGTTCGTAACACTGGAAACAAACGTGTTTAAAACGTTGGCTAAAACTATTGTCTGGGATTGCTATTGTTTACTTTTCGCAAATTGGCTTCAAGAAACCTATAGTTATAGATTAATGCTTTTAGCGTAGAAGTTCATCACACACGGAAACTTATTTATTACATATTTGTAAAGAGTCTTACGCGCTTGTCAACAGACTGCTTCTCTGAAATTTCTGTTGGCTACGAGCAATTATGGCTAGGCTACTGGATTTTCCGTACAACGGAGTGTTATCCTCGTTGCCAGTTCCGCTGCAATATTTCGCCATTAGCCAATCAGAAAACGCGCGAAGAACACTACCCGTTGTTTACACTTGCGTCATTCGCTCTAGTTTTGAGCAAAATAGGCGGTAATGATATGCTGTAAGACTAAAACACCGAGTTAATACATACACGGACAGTAATTTTTGTATGTTTTTTAATGCTTTTATATAATAATAAATGTTTATACTTGTTATATTTATGTACCTCGGAGGCATAAGACTCTATTATCCACTTTTTGACGAAATGCACGTTATACCGTAAACATGACCACGGTTTTAAGTACTTTGTAGTGGTATACAAAACAAAGTCAGTGTTGTGTCAAAAATGTTTGTTTTTTGGGAGGTAAACTGTTGAGTTCACTAGTGAAGCACACTCTTCAAACTGCTCTCTTGAAAAATATGATTTTGTGACATAGTGTCTTACGCCTACGAGGAACAGATTTAAAAGAATTCGTTCAGTACTACTAGGCGTAGGAATTAGTATCGTGTGCAGCGGAAACTTGTAACTCACCTATTGTATTGGCTGGTTTATTTAGTTACAAAACGATTTAACAAACTGGTACACTAAATCGTAAATAATATTGTACTGCGTTCGGTTGGCTGTAATTACGTAAACATTGCGATTTTGTAACATTCGTAAATTGTAATTAAGGTAACATTTCATCAGAAGGTAACCATAGCGATAGCGTAAACATTGTTATTTTTTTCTAATATTTACAGTGTCATCGATTACGATCATATAGTTCAATTTCTCACTTCAAAATTGCCCGTGCTAGTACATATTTAAATAATTGAATAAAAACTTCTGACATTTGATATGCATTATGCTGTTATTTAGAGCTATTTAGCAAGTTTTATTCTAATAGTAATAATTGTAAAAAATTCCAGCCATCTCAAAAGTGTTGTGGTTTACTGTTACAGAACATTAAAAATAACATACATGCAAGTAGGACACATTAAATGTGATTGGATCATCGTAGAATAAAACTCCAGTTTCCTTGAGGCGACTTGATATACTTTGGCTACATGATGTTGAACATGATTTGGAAGTGGGTCTTTCATCCCGGTATTCCCTTTCTCCCCCCCCCCCTCCCTTCTTAAATACGCCCCTTGCGTTTTGTGTTGCTTCTTCGACAATGTTTCGACAGTCAGCCTGATTCTGCATCGACCTGAGAATGCCAGCTGCAAGGACTGCCGAAACATTGTCGAACAGGATGGATCTAGGCTTTCCTTTGCCAGGGGCAAGAATTGTTGTGATTTTCTCCCCCCCCCCTCTATTCCCTAGGCTTTTCCCATCAGTCCAATTAACCCAACCGTAATAAACGTATCTTGCATACGTTGTTTTGCGCTCGCCTAAATAACAGTACAAATTTCAGTAGGAATGCGTACAACCTGTACTTCCATTAGCAGTGCTTTAAGTGTGCAATCTAATTATAAATAATGCATTTATAACATTATATGGTGTTCAAGGTTATTAAAAAAATACAAAACTAGTAAAAGTATAAATATTTGTAGGTATTGTATCTTGTTTATACTCATTTACATTTCATTCCCAAGTAAAAATTTTCGGCACCACCAGCCCCTCCCCCTCCCCTCTATCCCGGCACCCGGGGCAGTCTGAACCCCCCCCCCTTTCCACGGTCCCTACCCACCCTAGATCACCCACTGTGTCGAAGAAGCAACACAAGATTCAGCTCAACCTCATAAACCTAAAAAATGCCGACAATTGCCGCGAAAGCCTGCAGTCTACCCTACTAGGATATACACCCAATAGTTGATAACGTAGTAATTAATAGACACCTGCAATATACGCGTCATTTGGTGAAAGACTGTACCCGCCGTACGGTAAGTTGATACTTTTAGGAACGAACAGTTGAAAAAATTACTAGGAATACTTCCGCTTTTACCATACAAGCAAATTAAAAAGCAATACGGTGAGATAAATAAATTAATTTTTTATTGTTACGCGTCCGCAATTATGAAAATAGTTTCTAATGATTATTTTAAAAGCGAGTTGAACACATATGTTATACGATAGTTGGAGGATGGTTAAGTTGGCTTTGATGTCTTAGAAATAGTTCTTCTGTATATAATGAACAGCGACTAAAATATTGGAAATCGTTTAATGGAATATGTACATTACGTTCATTTTCATGAAATGAAATAAAATGTATATTTACATTTAGCATGTATGACAATATTTTATAGGTGACGTAGTTAGCGGCGGCGGATGAACAATGTATGTCGGCTTGTCGTCAGCCTGGCAATGTTGTTGTTGACGTTTGGCGGAAGGATACATAGTTGGTGCTTCCGGAAAGCATCGAGTTATCGCACTATGGGTATAAACTTTACTACTCTACATATACTTGCACACAACCTTTGATAACTAGGGACCCGAGATCTTAGCGAAAAGAATTCTGCAACAACATGTTTCAGTGCCTTACACAGCTGCATCGCTGCTTCTTGCTTAGTGATTGGACGTTTAAGCTCTCACACGTCTTAGGGTTCCACCCACAAATCACGGACGTGTGGTGTTGCAACAACCTCATTCTGATTGGTGCTGTCATATGAACAGATATAGGTGTGTTAAGGCACTGAAAAAACAAGTTGTCTCAAAAAATACTTTCGTGAATATCTGTGGTCCCTAGGTATAACACTGGTCACCGCTAAGTAATGTCATTTACGTGCGCGGTCGTTTTTCATATCAATTATGGGTCAGAAGCATTCTCTGCGTCAGACCACGTCATTGTAGCCCAACGGGAGACGTCGAACGGACGTAGAGCTATTTTGAGTCTAGTCTTCTGGCAGAAATTTTTATTTCTACCAAATTCTTGTAAATTGTTAATATAGGTCATTCGGAATAAAGTGAGTACTAAACATTTAACCTTTCAAAATTATCACTAGCCGTCACTGATGTTAATTCAACCCTATATATATATATATATATATATATATATATATATATATATATATATATATATATATATATATACTAAATTTTTTTGTCAAACTGTATAGATACCTATTGGCTGCACAATTTACACGCGCAAACATAAAGTGATGTGTCCAGAGAGGTTAGATATATTCCATCGTTAGCCGTTACGAGCGGAAATATACGAATTGGCTGCAAATAGAATTTAAGCAGGGCTTTTTATTTATTTTATTTACGCCTTAAGTTTTAATTGGCGAAATTATGGCGCAGATATTTTCTTACATTTAACCATGGTATTTACACATTGTAAAGTTATTAATAAATTAATCGAATAAACAATGTAAAATTTTTGAAAGTGCAGCTTGACTAATTTTAGAAAACAAATTGCTTTAACAAAAAATAAATTTTATATAAAAGAATATAAATGAAGGGAAAATTAAGCACTTAAATTCTAATGACATATGATGTAGTATAAACATTTTGAAGTAAGAACTTTTGTTTCAAAATAAAATAACATGTTTATTGTAAATGAAAACTCATTATTACTAATATTTTAAAAATACGAGAAAACTTAATTTGGGAAACAAGAATTTTCAATTTACGACAGTTACTTGAAAAATACTTTCTTTTTTAAATGGTTTTTAAAGCCAAATGTAGAAGTTTTTTGAGGGTTCAATTTATCCTGAACCGCCTATAGTATGTATTGTTGTCAAGAGCCGCGGTGATAGAGAGGTCAGACCTCTCGCCTCTCACCTAGGCGATCCGTCAAGTTCAGTCGCGGATTTTTCGCTCGTGGGAAATGTGGCGGACGTTGCAGTTGGCCGGTGGGTTTTATCGGTGAACTCACGTTTTCTCTGCCTCTTTCATTCCGCCGCTGCTCTACACACTTGTCACCTTATCCATTATTCTGG
Organism: Medauroidea extradentata; assembly: GCA_003012365.1. Taxonomy (NCBI): domain Eukaryota; kingdom Metazoa; phylum Arthropoda; class Insecta; order Phasmatodea; family Phasmatidae; genus Medauroidea; species Medauroidea extradentata. Next base: position 14,400 of record PNEQ01119181.1, read on the forward strand.
CCCGAGGGCGACATAGTCGAGCAACCGGCCCAACCTTAATCTCGACCTTCTTTCACACACTATAATCAGAGATGATGGATTATCGCGAAAATGTTTTGTGCCAACATACTCTTGAAAACACTGTAGTTAATTGCAACTTGTATGATTATATGACGTATGTCTGACACAACGTAGCTGCCTGCAGACCAATAACAGGCATAAAATATTACAATATCGGGGTTCGGCTCAGTCAAATAGGGTAACAGCTCCACGTACAAGCAAAAGCCAGTAATCTTCTGATAAGCTGAATGTGTGCTGAAACCTAGCAAACAGTCAAGTTTACCCGTGGTAAACCATCATCACTATGCTAGGGCTAGGAATATTTAGTGAGTTCAACGACCAACATGCTAGAATCCATTGTCCTGCGTATACCGAAGCCGTACAATTTGTCCATTACCTGCTACGCATTCAGACAGCAGACAATAAACGAATATACGGGGCTTGAGTATGCATAGAACATTGGATCCTAGCATGCAGGTCATTGAACTCGCTAATTTTCCCTAGCCGTATGTATAACAAGAGCCTCGCCTGAAGGACGGGCTAACGACGACGGCAGTACAATTAATTCAGTAGTTGCACAAGACAAGGGCCTCAGAAATTCTACCCACCTGCGCTGAAGGTCGGCAATATAGCGCTAGGTATCGGGGGAAACAAGGTATGTTCCATTAAGATCACATAGAAGACAAGATGTGCCGCCTTCCGCTCGTCGTGCCAGGGAAGATGTCGCTGGTTCGAGTCCCTAGACGTGCCACTCGCCGCTAGTCGACTACAACCACACTGCCTTTGGCATCATGAACAAGGTGGGAACGTCGGCTCCAATTAGGTCTATAGTAAATCCATTATAGTTCAACTTAGTTATAATTCACTTTGTTAACACCGCTCCCCAACATTAACATCATGTAGGCTTTATATTTAACTTTCTATAAATTTGTAGAACCGTTCTTATTCATTATTTATTTATCCCTATGACTCTCCTCTGTATAGCGAGGCGCCGAATGCAAAGCCATTTTAAACGGTTCACAGCAGTTTCATGTATTGTTGTTGGCATCACTGCAGTCGTCCTGAGAGCAGTGTGCTACCTAGGGCGTCGCGCCCTCGCCTGCATATATGCATGAGCCAGCACGCAACACGCTTGCCGAGATCTTGTCGGCTGACTTCAAGTCATTGCCTTCCAAACTTCTCTGAGTTCTTCCCCCCCCCCCCCTCCACCAAACGAAACCTTTCCCTAACAATCCTGCACCTCGTCAGCCACACTCGTGCTTGCGTCTATTGCCTTGCAACAACGCAATTCAGGTATTAGTTTAAATACAGTCCCCCCCCCTGCCACGCTCTTACTTCACAACTCTACTAACAACCTAGACCTTTCTTCTTTTCCAGTACTATTTTTATTTTTAATGCACGTAATTGCCGAGTGGTTACACTCTTATTCTGTCGAGAGGGTTTTTACGGTACTATGCCGGTCATTCCCTCTCTCTTCTTAGATTATGGCTTAGCTATAGGTACACTTAGGGAGGTAGACATGGCCCCAACTGCGGCTATGTCTGCCCAATCCCTCTCTCCCGCGATGCATGCCGCCTCTGCACGAATCTTCCCCCTCGTAGGCGTATAGGGCTCAGCTCACTTAGTCCCGCTCCTCCCCCGGGCCTCCACAATAACACAGATGATTAGGGTAGGTTAGGAAAAAATCAGGTATTAGTATTACAACTCCAGATTATTTTAGGGGAAGGAACGCAGTGATGTTTGGTGGTCGCATCCGAATCAAGATTTTCTCTTGTGGTAACTAGGCGAAGGCGCTGTAGTTGGCCGGGGAGTTTTCTCATGAGCACTCCCGTTTTCCCCCTCTCTTGCAATCCGAAGCCCTATCCCCAAAGAGGCTGCGGTTTGTACAGTCGCTAAAGCACTCGCCTCCCACCACAATGATCCGGGTTCGATTCCCAATTGGTTCGGTCCCCTGAATTTCACACGTGGGAATCGTGTCCGACGATGCCGCTGATCGGCGGGTTTTCTCTGGGATTTCCCGTATCCCCACCTCCTTCATTCCGACGCTGCTCCGTACATCATGCACTGAAGATCTTGCTGTTAAGTGTTCACCAAGGTATCTTCAATCAATCCGGTTTTCGTCCAGGGGAAAATAACTGGTATCTTAAACACCATGTTTTGCTTTACTCATATCGTGTGTTATTGAAGAGTAAAAAAAAAGGGAATTTTTTTTTATAAATTACAGTTTTCAGGATTTTGTCGCTCAGTTTCCTTAACGATGTTCAAGTAATGTAAAATAAAAATTTTATACTTCCATGACATACTATAGGTTTTGAAGACATTACTTGTGAGTAAAGTTTCCCCTCACGAAACAATGTTAGCTCTCGTAGTTTTCTCATAACGGTGCGTCAAAGTTACAATTTACATGTTACGCTGCCATGAAAATAGTGAAAACTGATTAACTTTCTCAAAGTAAATAATCCACAGTGAATATAACATGTCATGGACTACGTATCATAACATTTATAAACCCGCAACGTTATATTTTGAATCTTAGAAAAAACATCGCAAAAGTTCGGGCATAGATGTTGTGCTGTTGTTCCTTCGCCTCGCGTATGGCTGGCGCATGAACTGCGTTGCTGCGTGTTAGGACAAAGTTTTTTTTTTTCAAAGGAAACTACTAAACATGTGTTCGATATCTCTTTCTACGAAAACAAAATACATTTAATTTTTTTTTTTTTTTTTTTTTTTTTTTTTTTTTTTTTTTTTTTTTTTTTTTTTTTTTTTTTTTTTAGATATGCTTAGAAACATTGTTACAGGCACCTCGGAAAGACCAAAAACGACTTTTTCTGACTGCTGCCGTGTGAAAATACCGACCGGAATCTTAAAACAAAATTAGAGAAGCACACGCTGGACTCTACTACGTACTTTCCGTAAATGAAATAGTAGGCTGACAGCTTGAAGTCCCGTAGGAAAAGGCCAACAACCGAAACACTGCAGGGCCGTTTTCGCGACCCGCGCATAAAGCCGTCGCTGTTGTTGACGCAGAGCCAGTCTAGATCTTATTGCCTGCCTGTTTCCCTACCTCAGACGCGGCGCGGCATCTAGTACCTGCTGTATAGGACTCTTACCTCACCTCATAAAAATATAGAATGCTGATATTAAATGCACTTGATCAACCTTAATGTAATAGAGGCAAAGTACTTACATCGTGGCATCTGTAGTTCAGTCCTTTTAGCTTTCGACACTTGCTGCAATATCATACTTTTGCAGATCTGGTTTACATGCTATATGACTACAACGAGCACGATCGTTACCTTTGAAGAAAGCGAGGGATAAGGCCGACTGTTGATCACTCACCACGTACTAAGTCGCCTCTAAGCGCAACATACTCAGCTCTTCGTCCAGAACAGGGGTGGCGAATCTTTTTGGAGTTATGGCCAAAAAATTTAACCAATTCATGTTACGGGCGACGATAAATAACTTTCATAGTGACTACTTTTCATGTGCTCAAAATGTATGTAATTTCTTACATTATTATAAAAAAATAGTTATTTTATAAAACACATATTTGTAGTGCATTCTCGAAGTTCGAACACTATTTAATTAGAAAATGAGTATTGTCAAGTATGAAATGATTATTAAATTTTTTTGGTTACAGCGTAAATATCTTTGAAATATAGTGCAAATACTTTAGTTTTTGGGGGCCATTCATATCGCAGTGGCGGGCCGGTGTTTGGCCCGCGAGCATAAGGCTGGTCGTCCCTGACCTAGAACAAGACTAACCCCCCGCCATCCTTCCTACTCCCTTTTCAAATAATCTTTCTCTCATCAACACTGAGGTAAATTCTACTACAGGTTAGAAAGATCATTGTTAAAAGTTTGTCACAGGAAAAATTTCTGCCGCTGGAGCGCTGGTATCGGTAACGAGTGCAAACTGACCTATCGTAGAGCTTTCCTGAATTTTTAGTTACATAAAGTTGATAATTTGAAAAAAGCGGAATTTGTTTATTTTCACTTTTAACTAAGTTATATTCCTTCTGTTATTTCCAAGCGTATTTAAATTTGATTTCACTACAGTTTCGTATTTTCTGGTCCCTTACACTCTAAATCTGAATTAGTGAATATTCACTGATTCACGTTGATGGATGGAGCAGTTTCAACAATTTGAATCAGTGAAAATAGTTACTGTGTAGTTAGTGAATGTTCACTGATTTCCAATAAGAGTTCCAACATCTCACAAGTGAATAAGTGAATATTCATAGTTTTTTCCAGTTGTTTTCAAAGAACAGTTTTCATTTATTGAATCAGTGAAAAATTGTTTAAAAATCTGTGAACATTCACTAATTAACTTGTGGAATGTTTACACACTTTATCGGAATCAGTGAATAGTCACCGAATTCACAGTGGTTTCTCAATGATTAAATTTGTTGAAACTGCTCCATCCATCATCGTGAACCAGTGAATATTCACTAATTCAGATTTAGAGAGTAGCGATTGCAGCGAAACTAGCGGCAGAAATTTAACCCGTGCCAAGCTGTCACATAAGAAAACACCGAGCTAGGTGGCGCAACGGTAAGACGTTGGACCCGCATCCGGGAGGACCCGGGTTCAGTTTCCGGCTGCTGCCATCATGGATTTTGGTTTTCACTGGTTCCCCGAAATCGCTCCCAGGTGAATACTAGGATGGTTGCTTAACAAAGGCCATGGCCGACTCCTCTCCCAGCTCCTGTCATAGTATCAAGTTGTGTGTCGCCGTGTCTAATGATCTCGCTGTCGAAGAGACGTAAAGCCAATTTATAGGCGGTAAACTTTAAAATTACTACTTCCTGAGACTTGTGATAATAACAAAAATTGTATTTTTTGGTGCTATAGAAATAAAGTTTTGAGAGTTCTGAAATGCTTACACTAGTTTTTAATTATTTAAAATACTATAGATGAAGGTATAATGGCTCACAGAAAATTTTAAGCAGTTCTCAGTTTGGCCTGAGCAGACTTTACCTTACCTTAGCTTCATTCATCAGCCTTCGCGACAAGGGTTCCCGCAGTCGAGCACAGAGAGGAAACACACGTGGGCAGGCACACGAGTATGTACACGTGACAGAAGAACAGTGCGTCTGCCACGTGCTAGCGAGGAGGCGACAGGTTATTTCCTTCTCCTGTCTCACCCTTCCCCTACCTACATCCCTACCAACCCCCCCCCCTGAACCTCTCACACTCTACTGCGCGCACGCCCTAAGTCTGAAAGGTTATCGCACACGTGATGTGAATTGTGACCCCTACTTAGTATCGCCACGTGAATCCGTCTTGCCCCCTCCGCACCCCACCCGACACATTTTGATACGTCACTCCTGTTGTTGATATCATCTTCCTGCATAGGAAGAGGACATAATTAAACATCTGAATCTCTCTTTCTCTCTCTCTCTCTCCCTTTCCCAAAGGTGTTTCTATCCCTCCCCTCCCCCTTACACGAAAGTGATGAACAGCTCCACGGACAGATGAAGCTGGACCAACTAAGCCTGATAGCGGAAACAGCTCACGGACTTCCGTTCTCCAAGGATGCTGCGTTCATGAGTGACCTTGGGGCGGAGGAAAGGAATTGGTGGCATCGTTCTCCCGCCTCCCTAACTAAAAATGGTTCGGTGAGAACCTTGCTAACTATTTCAGAGTGAGTGAGAGATTTTGGTCAGCGCTTAACATCGAGGTGACATGAGGTGAGGATGGAGCGGCGCCGGAATGAAAGGGTGGGGGAAACGGGAGATCCCCGAGAAAACCCACCGACCTACGACGTCGTCCGTCACGATTCCCACATGCCAAAATCCGGGGACCGTCCTCACCGGGAATCGAACCTGGATCGCCTTGGTGGAAGGCAAATGGTCTGACCATTTGACCACCGCGGCCCCTCGCTATCTCGGAGCTTGGCTCGTTGAGGCAATGCGGCATTTGATGCGCGTTTCAAAGTCGCCCTTATGTCTCCGTTATTTCTGAGTTTTTAACACGCAGGTAGGCTGTGCCCTTAATACCTGCTTTGAAAATTTCCTGCAGCTTTACAATACGTAAAATATTTTTATTAAACCTACAGAAATATTTACTCATTTTCTGTTTAGCTATACATGGACCATTTTCGCAAGTCCGCACAAAAATCTACATTTACGTCTACATAAAACAGTTGCAAAGCGCAAATTTTTCGTTTTCTTATCCTAAAGTTTCAGAATCATGCCAACAAGTTCCTCCCACCCTGCCCGCCCCAAGGTCCCACATTAACGCAGTTAGTAGTAGTCTAACTGTGTATACGTTTTGCTAACATTATGGCTATTGAATATCGAGATACGATATTAGCCAGTCACCCGCTATGAAAGAACTTAAGGTCGTTTGAGTGGGGAATAATCATTATTTCATATTTGTATGAAATAGGGTAAGTTTTATAGACTTTATTTGAGAGTACATTTTCCTCTTACGAAAAAAAATAATTAGCTCAGCCAGTTTTCCTACAATTAAATTTCAAAGTCAAAATTTGCACATATTTACTTCAAACAAAAGTTGAAATCCAGTAAACATAATGAAATGAAATAAAAATCTCATCAAAACTATATGTCACAGTCTACGACATGAAGCATGTATAAACCCATTACAATGTTATTTATGTATAAAAAAATTACTAAGCGCAACAAAAAAAAATAACAAATTTTAGAATTTTTTTAACAAAAATTTTTTTTAATGGATTTTTACATACTTTAAGCAGTAGCTCTGCAGATTTAGTTATAACGTTAGTTATTTTATTTCATTATGTTTATTAGTTTTCAAAATTTGAATGAAGTAAAACATGCAAATTTTGACATTGAAATACCATTATGGGAAAACTGGCTACGATTTTTTTTGTAAGAGGAAAATGTACTTTCAAGTGCCGTCTATAAAACTAGCAATATTTTATACAAATACAAAATCTTCATTTTTTTCCCCTGCTTGAACACCCTTAATGTAATTAAGGGTGCTAAAAATTTACATTTCAATGTTCTATAGGAATAATACTCATACCTACCTAGAGGAACAAATAATATTATATATTTACAGGTCGAAACATACACAATTTCCGCACTACAATAAAAGTGTTCGGCTGTAAATAATGGTAAGTGACATACAGAGAGAAACAGTGTTATGAACTGTAAAACATAGTAAGTGACATATTTTATTCATATTGTAAAAGAATTTCATTTCAATTCAAGACTTGGAATGGAACTATGAACTAAAAATTCATAAAGGGCGTTGCTTCCTTTTTTTTTTTTTTTTTTTACACCTGATAATACTGTTTCTCTCTGAATGTCCCTTAACATTATTTACAGCTGAACCCTTCAATTCATAGTACGTGACGTACAGAGCATAGCGCGCTCTCTGATCGTGTTGCTGTGGAATTTTATCGCAGTTATTGCTGTCAACTACGTACCAGACGATAATACAGGGTGTGGCAACATAACTTCCTTTTTTGAAATGCGCGCTATTCAGGCTGTATATGTCTTAGCGGGGCGGGAATGGTCTCATTAGAGAGGTGTGGGTGTAAAGTTTTGTTCCCTACCGTGGTCAGTCGCCATCATGCGTAGGAATAGTGAGGATCATGCGTTTGCCATCGAGGCGTAATTTTCCCACGGTTTGATGATCTGGATTTAATTAGTTGAATCTGGCGCATGAGATGTGATGTAGCGTGGTACGAAAAATTTTTGTTCATGTGTAACTATTAAACGTGTTTTCGATATGCATGTCTACTAAAAGAAGACACACTTAAAACTTTGTCTCTAGCGTTTTAAAAATACCACTAGCTTATTTAGAACGTATATACCAAGCTTCTCAAAAGTCGTAAAAATTGCTTTTTTTAGATTGCTGTATCTGGAAAACTACCAACCGTGATTGTAAAACAAAATAATGGCTACCTGCGTTCGACTTTACTTCATCCTTTCCACAAATAAAATAATAGGTTCACTGCTTAAAGTCCTGTTGATAAAAACTTTCTACGAAAACACTGCACGCTGGTTTAGTCTTCTGCGCTTAGAGGCGAAGCGGTGTTGAACGCACGCATTGGAGTCGACTTATCGCCCTCCCCGTTTTCTTGCTTCAAACTGAAATACAAATCTTAGGTCCAACTAACTCTTAAGGCCATGCATGGTCTTCCATTTATTTCAAACAATTGCAACTGAATCTAATATTTTTAACAAAATGCTCTGAAAAATTTTAGACTATGTACAGTCATACGATACACAATTTTTCGGAGCGTTTTTGAAAATACTGAACCGTTTGCTAGCAAAAAATTATTTTGATTCATATCGTCTTATTTTCACAACAAAATATGTGATATTTAATGGGTAAAAGTCTAAAAATCCTTTTGGGGTATTGCAACAGAAAAATTCTGACACAAACAATGATATATTAGTGTTAAAACTGTAAGAATGAATTTTTTATAAATGCATTAAATTGCGTTTAAAGAAATATTTTCGAATACACTGCAAAACTAAAGAACGTATAACAAGACTGGAGCAACGGCCCACATTTCAAGGACATCGATGGCTGTTTCGAGTGAACACTTCCCGGAGCGCCTCATCTCAATAAGGGGCGATTTGGCGTGGCCAGCCCGCTCCCCCGATTTGTCAACTTGTGATTCTTTTTGTAGGGTTATTTGAAATCCCTAGTTATACTAAGGAGCCTCCCTAGATAGACTGCGTTTGTGTGTGTGAGGCAGGAGCGGTAAGAGTGGCACTAAGCGACGTATGTAATGCATTATCGCCTCTCCGCGCAAGCCCCTCAGCTGGCGCGCAGAGCTTTACTATTATCCTTTTTCAAGTGGAACTTTAATCGGTGACCAGATTATTTTATTTTTGAAGATCATAGTTCATAGTCTAACGCTTGTTTCTATAGTTGTTTTTGAATCCGATTGTAAATTTTCCAGATACGGCCGTCTGAAAAAGCAGTCTCCGGCCATTTTGAGGGGCCATAAATGACGTTTCTAATAAACGTGCCGAATATGTGAAACTATAGCGACATAGTTTGAAGTTTTTGTTGTTTTCGTAGATACACAGATATAATGTGCGTTAAATAGTTTCGTCAAAAAGAGAATAGTCGTAACTAGCTGCAACGCATTTGAAGGGCAGATAGGGAGGCCCCTTAGTTGTTGAAGAATTGTTTTGATACTCTTGTAAGAACGTTCGTACAAGATCGAATCTTGAGTCGTGAAGATGCAGCTTTACAAAGAGCTGCGTGCAAGGCCAAACACTGCTGCAGGTTTCGTGTAATGTTGGCTTCGAACCGGATCTGAGATGATACCCAACCCAACATCGGGCGTGACTCACTTGAATTGTGTTCGTGTGCTGAGTCATGCAAAGTGGTGTTTGGGAATGGAAAGAAAAAATGTGAGGTTGGCTCGCTCGGATTATCGACTTGTGTCAAGGTACTTAAGGGATTGTGCCATAGTTTTTTTTTTTTTTTTAAGACTGGTGTCAATGACTCAAATATTTTTTAACCAAAATCTAAGAAAAATTGAGTAAATGAGCAGTTACACAATCCACAATACTGACGATGCGTTTTAAAAAATAATATACCATTCGTCAGGCTTAATATATTGCTCCATTTTGGCTTTTTTTGACGACAAAAAAAAAGTTACTTTGGGTGACGATATCTATCAAACCGTTCAGTACATTACTACAAAAATATTTAGCTACCAATTATGACATATTAATGTCAAAACTGTGGAGCAAAATTTTGATATGACTATTAGGTAGCAATATAAAATATTTTCGAAATTACTGCAAAACTAAGGAACCCTTAGGGCACCCGTATTCTGGCCGTATGTTTGTGTGAGCGAGGTGCCAGGGGCGATGCTGATCGGCTCAACTAGCGCGGTATCGTACTTGCATATCTCCCGATAGATTTTTTTGTCAGCGCTAATGAGTAGTCTTCGAGGGGAAGATGGTAGGTAAGTGGGCCTTACGTCTCATGACAGCGAAGTCATAAGAGACGGTGTCATACAACTTGGTACAATGACAGGAGCTGGGAGGAGTCGACGATGGCCTTTTGTTGAGGAATCATCCCGGCATTCGCCTGGAGTGATTTCGGGAAACCATGGAAAACCGAAATCAGGATGGGCGAAGCCGGGAGTCGAATCCGAGTCCTCCCGAGTGCGAGTGCAACGTCTTACCGTTGCACCACCTCGGTCGGTCGACGGGAAGAGTAAGGTCAATTGGTCAGCGAACAATAGTCGCCCTTAAGGGGCAGTGTTAAGGCCCTTTCACATATTCAATTTTTCTTCAAATTTTCTATCAAATTTATTGAACTCAATCTCTTGAATGTCATGTGACGCCATGTTGACGTCGTAACCGCGACCATTTTGTCTTTCAATTTATTGACTGTCGTGAATTTCGTCAAAAATTTTTGTTTTAACATGTTTCTAATTTTATTGAACAGATATATTTTAGAATGGTGTAGAGGTTTTTTAAAATTCTGTATACAAACTGAACCACATTAAAAACAAAACAGAGCACAATTTTCTTTATATATTATATACAAAATAATAATATTTTTTTAACAGCTAATCCAAATATTTTTGTGTCGTGCAGAGTTAGTAGATAATTGTAACATAGGTACATGATTTATTTCGTGCATAATTTGTATACAGATTGTGTAATAACTTGTCCAGTGGTTCCTCCAATCTTTATTCAATATAATTTCTGGACAGACATGATATTCAAATAGTTGAATTCAAGGAAGTAAATGCCATAAATATTTGATCGTGTGAAAGGGCCTTTATACAGTTTTATTGTATTTCCAGATTTTCAGCCATAACTTTTATTCCAATTGTATTATTAAAAGTTCCTCTTCGTCAAAGCATATGATATATTCTTGGTAATCTGCTTGACCTAAATAATAATGGAATCTTTCATTAATTTGTTATGCACAATCATTGTAAGAGAATTGTAGGTTACCTTTCAAGAATTCACTTGCAATTATTCTGCATGGCAAATTAATTAAAGAATACACTATTATTAATGTAAAGCTGTTTACCAAGAATATATACTATGATTTGTCGAAGATAAAATTTTGATAATATAATTTGAATAAATTTTATGGTTCAAAAACGGAAAATACAATAAAATTGTCTAACGCTCCCCCTTAACAGCGTCCAAGTGGTGAAAAACGTAATTTTATATTTGTAGAAAAAGTGTTAGTTTTCGAGACGTTACTTAGGGGCACACTTCCATCTTAAAAAAATATTTACCTCAACAAATTTTCCCATGATGACAATTCAATGTCAAAATTTGCAAAAAATTAGTTCCTATAAGCCGCAAAACTTAATAAACATAAATACATTTTAAATTTCACACTGCAACTACGTTTCACGGGATACTAATGGACATATTCTTAAACCCCACTATAAAAAATGTCGTATTAAAAAATCAATAAAATTGGCGAAAAAATTCAATATTTCAGAAAATTTCACAAACACAAAAATATTTTGTAATGGATTTTAAAACTTGTCAAGCAGTAACCCGTGACATGTAGTTTCAGTATGAATGTTTTAATGTATTTATGTTAATTGATTTTTGCGGCTTATAAGAACTATAAACGTGCACATTTTGACTTAGAAGTGCCATTACGGGATGGCTGGCTGAGCTAAGATTTTTTTGTGAGGAAAAATTTCACTACCAAGTAATGTCTACAAAACAAACACTATTTCATTCAAATATAAAATAATGTTTTTTTTCCCCACTTGGACACCCTTAAAGCCCGTGCACTCCAACCTCCTGAGTGCGTTCCTTGTGTTCCGGTCACTCACTATTGAAGGCAGTGATACTATTTTATCGGATGTTGCAATATTGTTGGGAGAAAAATCCTCGCGTCTAGATACAGAAAAAAGAAGTGTTATATTGTCATAGACCCGAAAACGCACCATAACAATACTACAGCTCTCATGACTTGCAGTACGTATGCCACACGGGCTGTTTCATGCTACATGTGTAATGCTACACTCTAAAAAAATTTGTTAATTTGCCATACGTGTGTATAGGAACACTAAGAAAGTAGGTATGGTAGAATTGTTTCCCAGACATCTATGGTAGCCTCCTAGACTTTTTTTTATAAAACAGTCAAATCAAAGGCTAAGACAAAAAAAAAGGGGAATTCCCAGGTTCAACTATCCCCCCCCCCCCCCCCCACAAATATGAAGGACAGAAAAATTAAACCACGAATTTTAGAATTTATCTATAAAGTCCGTATATGTGTATAAAATTTTCTCTAGATTAATACTAGTAATCTAGTAAATCTGTAATATTCTTCACTCAAACATTTTTCAAGTAACAAAAAATATACTTAATATTACTACCACTGGTATATTAAATTTTTCGATACTGAAACTGCTTAAATGGCACCATTTTGCACCTTAAACTCATTTTTTACTCGGGGAGGACCCCCGGACCCTCCCGCTTTGTCTGAGAGGATCGGTGTCCCTTTATAAAATTTCCCATTTGAACCCCCCCCCCCCTTCCCAACACAAATCCTGGCTACGCCATTGAGTCAAATATATGCTGAAGTTACCAGGCTTCTTTGTGACAACTGTGAAAGTTTTTATTTTTACTAGGCGAAAGCTATCCCATGCTGCGTTTAGATTAATTACTTCCTAAAAATTTTAGGAAGTTTTTAACAGTGTACACTAGACAGAACATACTGTCCAATTAAATGCGACTCGTCAATAATAGCTGCAATGGCATTACACAATAACACGATCTATCATATACGATGTGGCCACCCACCTGGAAAACCTTGAATTGTCAGGAAAATTTCAGGGAATTTTTGGCCCATCTTAGAAATTTCAGAGATTTTTTTCTTGCATCGTTCATTTTGAGCTCCTGCAAAATTCATATGAAGGAAAATTACGGATATTTGAAAGCACTGTAGCATTTTTGTAAAAAAAAAAAAAAAAAAAAAAAAAAAAAAAAAAAAAAAAAAAAAAAAAAAAAAAAAAAAAAAAAAAAAAACTCATGTAGAGGTGATATTACTTAGAGGTACGTTAATTTCGCAGATTCATCTGGCAGCAGCCTAGACTTGTCAGTCCTATACACCCACTGGCCACAATCGATTATCTATTGGCTTATAACCGTACAAGGAGGTAGCAAGCGATAACACTTCGCATTATTTCCTTATTTACTACTGGCTTACAGTAGTCAAACGCGTTTCGTAACAGCCGCCAGCAAGTCACAGACACGATAACGAAGTATACATAATTGGAGTTCAACCTGACCTGGAATGTATCTGCGAAGTTTACGTACCTCTAATAATACTCCATGGTCTAGTTCGTAGTATTACTGCTGAATTTTTGTCACATTTACCGGCAATAGTGTCAGAAAGCATTTGAAATGTTTACCTTTACTAGGAAATGTGTTGAATAAAATGCCAAAATATTGTTTTTCATGCTTGTGAAAATCAGGGGAATTTTCGGTTGTCTTTCAACGAAATGAAGGAAAAATAAGGGAATTTTTTCATGGATGCAATGATTTTCCAGTCTGACTACTGTATGAATTGTAGTGCAGAAATAGTGCATTTTCGGCTATATATTTATTTATATAATAAATGTGTGTGTGTTTAAATTTTGATATGAAAATTGCTCCTCCAAAATATTGACGTGCAACTTTTTATACAACACGGCATACTGTTACTATACATAAAATTGTAGCCAACACACAACCATGTTGGTTAAATAACTTTCTATAAGCGCAAAGTTTATACATCATCGCTTTTTAGAAGTCGTTTCTGACCTTGGGCATATTAAATGATTTTGAGACAGAAAAGATTTTTTCCCCCACATATGGAAGCCCTAAATTAAGAACTTTCCTTACGGTAAATCCCAAAATAGTGAATGTACACGTGAAATTTTATTAATATTTACTCACAGTTTATTCACATAAGACAGTTATAAAAATTCACAAGGAAAAAGTAGGGTAGGATTGAAAGTCACGTGACAATGTTGTTTATTTTTTTTAATAACCAGAGGTTAGACAGCCTGCTATAAACGCCTGTAGTGCCATCGAGGGTTAAAAATGGTGGGAAATAAAAACGCCTACATATTTTATATGCGTTAAATATTTTACTAAATGCGACATCCGCTGAACATTTTTTTTTTCACTCGTAATTATATTTATATTTCATACGGTACCTGCTTCACCGTGTTTAATTTCGTCGTGGTTTTGGTTATGTCTGTTGTTCAAAATTTTTTTCGCCATTTACCCTGCTCGAGAACAAGGTAAGAGAGGAGTTGATCGAGTAGTTGCTATCGTTACTTATTTGACGTTCAACTGTATTCTCATTACAGTTTGCACACGCGATGCTGAAATTTTTACCTAGCCACCCTACTATCGTGAATTTCTAGCCTACTTCCTGGAAGGAAAAGTAGGCTAATGAGATTACCTGCCTGTCTGTGAGTGTGTCCGCGCGTTTGTGTGTGCGTGTGTGTGTGTGTGTGAAGTGGGTGTGCGTGCACGCGCGTGTGCGTGTGTCCCTAAAAATTTGAACCCGTGGACCGAATTTCATCAAACTAAGTAGCCTACACCAGTACTTAGTAACCTGGCTTGCCTTTTGTGTCTTTGTTTCTCCTGTGTCCATAACTTCATAATTGCTACTATTTTAACATGTTTCTGTTATATTACATATTCTTAAGTAACCTTGTCTTATAATTTCTTCGAACTCGGCACACATTAAGTATCTAGTAAGTAGTCTCCATTGTAATATTCGGTCACGGGTTAGCTAGATTAAAAAAAAATTAAAACATACTAATTAATGTGTGAGGCGAAGGTAAAGATTCAATTTCACAATTAATGTGTTTGTTAGGATTTAAGGAAGTGGAACATTACATGAAAACATATTACCTTTTATGCACAGCGTGTTTATATACATTTAAAGTTGAAGGAATCTTTTCCTTTAGAATCTCAATGAGTTATAGGTTCTTTGAGTGCCATAAAAATATTTACAGACTTTTTTTTAGAATACTGGCACTGTTAATTACAAGAATATTATTATGTGTGTGTATGTGTGTGAGTCCCCTAAAAACTGTGGAACCAGTAGGCCGAATTTCATCAAACTTTGTACACAGTATAGTACTTTGTAATCTGACTTGACATATATATATATATATATATATATATATATATATATATATATATATCGTTTGCGCCATGTTCTGTTCATATTTTCAAAATAGTGGCCATTGATGAGTACAGTAAACTTTATTATAGGATTTTTCATAATAAAGTGAGCACTTCCGAAAACTTATAACAATAAAATGTATTTATTGGGGGTATAGAAGTAAAGTTTTGAGAGTTGCGAAATGTTTACACTAGTTTTTAGTTCCATGGAAATTTTCGTATTTGAAATAGTAAAGATGGGAGCATAGTTGCTTGACAGAAAGTGTTAAGCGGTGCTCAGTTTGTCCTGAAGAGTCTATATGTTGGTGTACAAATTATCTCCAGGTATTAAGGCCTTTTCACACGATAAATTTTTACTTCAATCTTCAGTGAAATTTATTGAATTATATTTCTTGAATGCCATGTGACGCCATGTTGATGTCTTTACCGCGGCCATTTTATCTATCAATTTATTGAATGCCTTGAATTACGTCAAATATTTTCGTTTCGAACATGTCTGAAATTTTCTTAAATTTAATTACTTATGAACAGAACAAAATGTTTTTATATCAGTATTAATTCAAATAACGTATTAATTCAGTTATGTATGTGAATTTAAGCATATTCAAAATGAATACGCCTGAAATTTATTTTAACTAATTTACACAACATTAATGAACCATTTTGTATTTGTTTAACCAAATATTTTGGTGTTGTGCATGATTAGTAGATAGTGATAAAATGAGTGCATGATATATTTTCTATTTCGTTTGATTGTAATTAGTGTGATAACTTGTCAAGTGGTACCTGCAATATTTTTATTGAATAATTTATCTTGCATTCAGTAAGTATTTCATAGTGTGAAAGGGCTTTTAGTATCGCGCGAATGGTTATTAGGATTTTTGTACGCTAATGGTCTGGTTTCACTGCCCGTACAAACACAGGTACGCCCCGAAGAGACCCTCGTCACATCACTGGGGGGAAAAAAAAAGCCTGGGAAGAACTCGCGGTGTGATGTACCGGGTCGTTATCAGCCGCTGATAACCCATGTAAATGTCGTTATCTTATCTCGGGGCGTTGATACAGTCAACATTACCTTGTTTGATTGCCTTGCCTGGTTTCTCACCGCTGTAAAACGAGTGCAGCTAGGTTGAGAAATCACATTCGCAGTTTTGTGTTTGAAAACGTTCAAGTTTGGTTCATGGGTCGATGGGTTTGTTGAAGTCGCTATGTTTTTTTTTTTTTAAGTCACATCAGAAAAACTAACTCCGGCAAACACCAGTGTTAGAGGAATAGATATATCAGGCTCCATATGCTTAAGTCCCTTTTCAGCACCAAAAAAAAAAAAAAAAAAAAAAAAAGGTAAAAATGAAATATTGTCGCGAGATAGCATGTTTTTAAAATTGACCGTTAATTGGTACAAGAAATTGCAGGGGTTATTTATTTGTATGTTGCCAGCGCCTTGTTCTCCTAGCCTTAAAATGACTGTGTACTTAGCCGTTAGACGGTGTTGTGCCGAGTGTCACGCGAATACACTTTTTTACGCGAAACCGCCGAACTTATTCTTATTGTTGTTATCTATGAAATGAACACCCACTTTAAACTACGTATGCCATTTTTTTAAAATTCAGTATGCTCGTTAATAACATGATTTTGGGGCCTCTGTAAACGGCTAAAAACTGCTTTTTTAGACTGCTGTAACTCTGGAAATATGACCTGAATCCGTAAATTGCAAAATAAGGTGCGCGCATTGGTCTTTACTTCATAATATGAAAAAAAATAAATTTTTAGGGTCACCGCTTGAAGTCCCACAGGAAAAAGAGTTCTACGAAAACACTGCACGCCAGTTTAGCGCGCTGGGCATAGAGACCATGTGCCTATCGTCGAGAGTGGTACTCTGGTCCTTATCGCTCAGCTGTTCCCGCGCGTCAAACGTGGAGATCTGAAACCGGTACACAGTACTCTTTAAGAACGAACCCGTATAGTGAGAAACACATCCAAAGAGTTTAAATAAACAAATCTCTAAATAACTTACAAAAATAGATAAACATACGAAAACCCTTAAACGTAATACGAAACGCAACAGCTCTAAAAACACTTAGCAGGTAGGCTACCATGAAGCTCATAATACCTTATCAAATAAGGTTGTGAATATAACCCTCATCAAATTAATATGTACAGTAAAAATTCCTTTGTTCCGCATTTAATTATTTTATTTAAATTGCCCCACGTAATGGAAAAAATCTCGCGACCTGGCAACACTGGTAAAGAGACGTACCTTATATTCCAAGACCGGACACTATCTGATTATTAGGGCCATGAACTATCCATGAAAATACATTTTGCCCCAGTTGGTTTTAATGCTTTACGCGCACTACCTCAGTTAGCTTCATTGTTATTGGCAGTTGGCAGAGTGTGCCTTTGTGAAATGAAGTCTCTCATTTTACTGTTTACATGTAGTGGTTAAGGCCTCGTTCTTTAGTTTTGCAGTGGCTTAGAAAATATATTTTAATACAAATTTATACATATAGCAAGCATTCATTCTTACAGTTTTAACACTTGTGTATCATAGATTGTATCTGAATTTGTATGTTGCAATACACCAAACGGATTTTTAAATTTTTGTCCCTGAAATATTACATATTTCGTTGTCAAGATAAACGAAAATGAAGCAAAACAATTTTTGCTAGCAAACGGTACATCATTTTTAAAAACACTCTGGCAAAATTGTGTATCGTATAACTGTACACAGTCTTAAATTTTTTTCAAAGTATTTGATTAAAATATATTCGAGTTATTTACAATTGCTTGAAAGAAATGAAAGATCAAGGCCTTAAGGTTAATTCTACTACAGGTTAGAAAGAAAATGTCTTTTTTTACGGGAGAGTTTGTCACAGGGTAAATTTATGCCGCTAGTTTCGCTGCAATCGCTAAGGGACCAGAAAAATACGAAACCGTAGTAATATTAAATATAAATAGGTTTGGAAATGACAGAAGTCATTTATGAAAAGAAACAAATTTCGCATTTTAATTATCACTAACTTAAAATTCAGGAAAACTCCATGATAGGTCTGGTTGCACACTTTACCGATACCAGCGCTCAAGCGGCAGAAATTTTCCCTGTGACAAACTGTTAACATTGATCTTCCTAACCTGCGGTAGAATTAATCTTAGGTATGATTTACGATTAGTTCTCACTAGGTGGTTGGTTCCCATTTCTGGCCATGCTAATAAAATTGATGTTTCTGGTATTGTAACATAAATGTATTTAGTAAAGGTAAATATGTAGGTTTTACGTTTAGTTGACATCTACTATTCGACCACGACAACTAGTCCTCCCGTGAGGGGAAGAAGCGTGGCGCTAGTAGTAGGTAGACACATCACAGGGAGGGGAAATGTACTGCGCCTGACACGAGTTCATGGCACACCGTCAGTGGAGACATACTACTCGACCCAAAAACTAGTATTCCTGTGAGGGGAAGAAGCGTGGTGCTAGTAGTAAGTAGACACGTCACAGGGAGGGGAAATGTACTGCGCCTGACACGAGTTCATGGCACACCGTCAGTGGAAACATACTACTCTACCCAAAAACTAGTATTCCTGTGAGGGGAAGAAGCGTGGTGCTAGTAGTAAGTAGACACGTCACAGGGAGGGGAAATGTACTGCGCCTGTCATGAGTTCATGGCACACCGTCCGTGGAGACATACTACTCGACCCAAAAACTAGTATTCCTGTGAGGGGAAGAAGCGAGGTGCTAGTAGTAAGTAGACACGTCACAGGGAGGGGAAATGTACTGCGCCTGACATGAGTTCATGGCACACCGTCAGTG
>PNEQ01119182.1:0-33514 GCA_003012365.1 Medauroidea extradentata
TGAAACAAGTTGTCGTGTAATAAGCATAACCTTTTCCCTTAACACACTTTTTACTTATATCATGACATCTCATATTGGAACTCGTACCAAAAGCCTTGTTGCATTGTCCGCTCTTGTATTTTGATGTTGTTGCATTGTTTACGGAATTGTCCACGGTGTTCGCATGTTGATCAGAAGTTATTGTTGTAGTAAACATTTCTTCATCGTCATTTTCAGCAGCACCATTTACAAGTCTATGTCTTTTCTGTGGTGATGGTAAAAATGATTTTGAAAGGGGAACAGGTCCTGTGCAGATTTTCTGGTGCTTGTTTAGATTGTCAACACGTGCAAACAAATTATTGCAGCTATCGCATCTGTAAGCTTGACTAGGATTCATTTTACATTTGTGGGCTGCATGTCTGTTTGCATTACGAGCATATGAAAATGTTTTGTTTAATTAGCTACATGAACGTCTGTATGATGTGGATGTCAATTCTGATGTCTTCGGCTCTGTTGTGGAATCAGTTTTCACTTCTGTAAGCTCCATTTTGCAACTTGATGATCGAAACTTCCGCAAATACCAATTCACAGGTATAGGAACAAGTTCTTTACACGATGCACGATGTCTCTTCATAAGATCTTGTCTTGTTATTTTCATACGGCACGTATCACAATGCAGCTACTTGCGAGACGGGATTTTCACACATATCCACTTTTCATGTCTTCTCGCATTATGCGATTTATTAAATGTTTTGTTGCAAAAATTACAGCTGTGCTTCTTCGTTGCTGGAAAAAGGTTTTTCGTAGGCGTACACTGAGCAGCGACTGGTAGTTCATCATTCATAGTATTCATTCTTGTTCGAGAACACTGTTGTAAGATGCATTTTCTTGGCTTGTGGGTGTGAGCCGCGTCTGAAGATTGTCTTGCTCACACCCACAAGCCAAGAAAATGCAGACAATGGCAGCGAAAGCCTGCGATCTATTTTACTGTTGTATGGTGTTTACTCCTTAGCAATCAGTTAACAACTGAGGGATCAGTAGCTCTATTTATGCTAGTAAAAAAAAATACGTTGTCCTCTTGGTTAGACATAGCGCATAGAAAACACTCAAACAATACTTGTTGGAAGTTGGTACAGACGAAATTTATAACGCCTATTACTGCTGACATACATCGAAATCAAGTGTTTACTCATACCTCTTTGACATTTTCTTGTTGAATGAATCCATGCTGGTGTTACTGCAACTGACGATTGGTTGCGATCAACAGGGCTGTCGTCATCTTCTCCCATGTTTCTTGCACACGGCAGTGTACACCTAGCCCTTGCCTTTTCGCTGCTGCGTGCCATCACAATTTACTTTAGTCTTCAGTATTAAGCCGTATCTTCTTGTCGTAGACACTTGAAAATCTCATTACGTCCTCCTCGGAGCAGGGTAACTATGTTTCTTGCCGCATGTGGAAGATTGTGCAGTGCCCATAAGTAGTACAATCAATGATTTGACAATATGGTTCGTGGCTTAGTGGTTCGCTTATATAAAGGCTGTGATAAGTACCCTCACATATTTCTGTAAAGCTTCGCAATAGACTGCGTGACCAGTAACTGTACGATACCCTTCTTAAACCTGGTGTCACAATGACAATGATTCGCTGGATGAAAATATTCCATGTTGACAGTTCTCAGCAAACTGAATTACGAATGATCAAGAAAACGCGCTTTATACTGTTGCTAGTAGACTACGGAGGGAAACAATATCGTCACCATCTTACCAGCATGTGCTATGTGATAATAAAAGACAGTTTGTGCCAAATCGATAGCTATGAATTAGTTTCACTGACAAAAGCGTCTGTGCTCCAGCGAGATGGCAGAAAAGTAGCTATGGTTAGGATGCTCGCCTTCCCGTCAAGTTTTGCGAGGTCAGTATGTAGATTTTCGTATGTGGGAATCGAGCTGGACGAAAAAAATTCTCACGTCATTACCTACGAGGCTTCTAAAAAATATATCTCTAGACATTTTGAAATTAATTCAGTGAATTATATCACCTTACAGATGTACACTGAGGTAAAAAAAAATATCCAAGGTGTTGGATTAGACCCCTCTTGCATACAGTAGTCTATGTCCCGGATATCTCTGAACAAATTCAGTCGATTATACATTTCTTTTTTAAAAATATATGATGTTTCGATTTCTTTCTCAAGTCTCAGTCTACGAGACATATGTCTTGGACCTGTCTATAAAATCGTACAACGCTGTTTTATTTGATAAATATAAGTTATTTACTTACCCGCTTTGCAAACTTCTTACGCTTCAATCGCTTGCTTTCGATTATTCGTAGGGAATAATTAGTTACTACTTCTAGAGAGCTGATGACAAGGTGCTTATCATTGCGGATTTTGATGTTGGCTGCTTCTTCAGTTTGAAGCCTGTGCCCAAATGATTCAGTTGCCGGCTTTGAGGATTCGTGCGTGCATTTATTTGAATCATATAAAAATGATTCAATTGCCCGCTTTGAGGTTTCGTGCGTGCATTTCGTCGAGGTTTTCTGAACCATATGAAAATGATTCAATTGCCCGCTTTGAGGTTCTATGCGTGCATTTATTTCGAATCATATGAAAATGATTCAGTTGCCCGCTTTGAGGTTTCGTGCGTGCATTTATTTGAATCATATGAAAATGATTCAATTGCCCGCTTTGAGGTTTCATTCATGCATTTAGTCGAGGTTTTCTGAATCATATGAAAATGAGTCATTTGTCCGCTTTGAGGTTTCATGCTTGCATTTCGCCGAGGTTTTCTGAGTCATATGAAAATGATTCAATTGCCCGCTTTGAGGATTCATGTGTGCACTTATTTGCGGATTTTTTGAATCATGTGAAAATGATTCAATTGCCCGCTTTGAGGTTTCATGCGTGCACTTATTTGCGGATTTTTTAATCACATAAAAATGATTCAATTACCCGCTTTGAGGTTTTGTAGGATAGAAATAGTTAATAGTATTTAATATTTATAATCAATAAGACATAGGTATCCTAAAATTGTAAATGAAAATAAATTAAATGTGAACATTTATCAGCTACAAAAAGTTATTTTTATATATACACTATTTAACAGTGTCCTCTCGTCAATGTACTCGTAGCTCAGTGGTCTAGGGCGCATGTCTGGTAACACAAAGGTTGCAAGTTCGAAGCCAACACCCAGCGAACTAAAAATCTTTAACTCTCTAAAAATAAAATCATAAGGTCTATTCTCCCATATACAAACACAAGCAACTTCTACCTTACATCAATAGCGATACTAGCACACTCTAGCAGTCTATGATGTAGATGTTGTAGCAAACATGGTGGATGTCGACTGCAGCACCACCTAGCTGTCAATGATGGAAGCAAACTGAGACACTTGCGCCGCCTAGTAGCCAATGATGGAAACAAACATGACCTCTCCAGCAGACGAAGAGGGAAATTTCGAGGGAACAAATTCCCTCCTGCAGGGAAAAATTCCCTCAAACAAATGACTGCCTGAAACAAGATGGAGGACACGACAAGATGGGCGATATGATGTGACATGACATATGGCATTATGTAAGACATAACATAAGACATAAGACATGACATAAGACATAACATATGGTAAAATATATAACATATGATATAAGACATAACATATGACATAATGTGACATGATATGACATAATGTAACATGATATGACAAAACGGCCGCCATGCACAACAAAATGGCCGCTGTGATGTAATCCAAGATGGCAGACTGATCCAAGATGGCAGTGGATTGATACAAAATGGCGGCGGCTTCTCCACTGCTCCACAGCCAGGAGCCAGTGCGCCAGGACATACCATTCCCTACTACTCATATAAAACGAACTTTTAACGTGCAGTAACTAAGTAGTGTAGTAGCAGGTGCAGTGCCCAGGAAACCGGACACGTTAAGCAATCAGGTAAGAGCGCAGTGTGTCCTGTGGTACTGGTACCTCGAGACACGTTCACTAATAACAGCGCAGAGAAACTTCCAGACAACCTACAGAAAGAACCCGCCTGACGTCAAGAGCATTGAAGCGTGGTACGAGAATTTCCAGAGTACAAGATCGGTTGCTGACTTACCGAAGACCAATCGGCCGATAACTTCAGCTGAGAGGGTGAAAGCTGCGAGACCGTCTTTTGTGGCGAGCCCGAATAAATCAGTGTGGAGAGCTTTACGTGAATTGCAATTTCCAAAATGTTCTCTTTGCGATATCTTACACAAACGATTATTGTTTTGGGTATATAAAGTGCAAGCCATTCAGGTTTCATTGCCTAATGACCTCACACATTGGTATGACTTAGCAGTTGAAATGTTAACGAGTATTGAGTACGATGATAGCCAAGGGTTATCACGTGGAGCAGTGGCGTGGCATGGGTATATTGCAAGGTAAACTGTATTTCGCGACGTTTGTACAAATCCGAGAGTGGCCTATTAGAAGTGGCATTGCGTTCGTGCCTCGTCACTACCGACAGTCAACCACTCATGAATATGTACAGACTTCGCAAAGTAGCCTACAGCTTATCTTGCAATACACCCATGCCACGCCACGTCAGTGGCGTGTTACTGATGTTCTTTTCCAGTTGTTAAAAAACTTTGCTAGTATACAAACATTTTGCAAGCGTTTATATTGTACATCTAGCGAAGGGACGGCAAACCCTATGCCCGCAGGTTAAACTCTGACCCGCCACACCCTTTAGAATGGAAGGCCAAGCATTTGCGCTACATTTAAAAATTAATTACACTTACAATTAACATAATTAAACAAAAATTTCGTATTGCAAATGTTCTTATCCTAAATATTACATTGTTAATTTGAACTGAAATTATTTGCTTTTCAAGAACTTTTTGTTCTTACTTAAACTGTAAAATGTTAGTTTTGTTTAACAAGAACTGAGAGTATACTGCGACTAAACATTTTATGAAATTACTTTATTTACTTTATTATAACATATGTCGACATTGTCTACATTTTTAACTTATGAAAAGAAGTTAATTTTAAAGTTATGTATGGTGGCCCATGAAATGATTTGGGTTAACTTTGTTGGCAATAGCACCCAAAAGGTTGGCCGCCCCTGATCTAGTGAGTGTTATTCACTGTTTTAATCAGGGAAATACTCCTCGAGCATCCTGAATTACAATGTAGTATTTGAAGTCATCTTCTGTATTTGTAAAAATAGAAAGGCTGTTTGGCATTAGTTCACATATCTATAAATATTTTGTGTGTAAAATATATTAGCCTGTATTATTTAAAAAAAATTAATCGACGCTACACATTTGTATCATCGATGAGACAATTCTACATACTAACATGAATTACATATATGATAATATTTTGTGTTTTCTGTAATTGATTTTGTTTTGTTCACCTTTAAATATGTATGTATTTAACATGTATTTTTATGTATCAGTTGACATGTATGACATATATATCCATTAGTTTCAGAATTTAATAGGAGCCGAAGTTGGCGCAGTGGCTAGAGCATTTGCCTTCCACCAAGGCGATCAGGGCTAGATTCTCGGCGGGTTCGGTCCACGGATTTTCGCATGTGGGAATCTTGACCTGACAATGCTGCTGGTCGGCGGGTTTCCTCGAGGATCTCCCGTTTCCCCGTCCCTTCACACCAGTGCCTCTCTATATTCACATCATATCAGCTCCACCCCTAAATATTCAGTGGTGACCAATATTTCCTCACTCCATTTAAAATGAACTTACACGGCAACATATTTTTTGTAAAAACAATTGGAATTTTTTACATTGGTTTGTTTTTAAGTTCTATATGGAGAAAATAAATGTGGAAAAATATGCTACTGGACATCAAAATCTTCATTTCTGTATAATTTATTGGAGAAAAAAGCAAGAACTTGCAGATTTACCATGCGAAGACTGGAATAATCACATACATTGGCTGCTTGGGTGGTCAAATCAGGACAATTTCTAAGAAGTAGGTTAATGAAGTAAAAAGACAATTATGTGTGTAGCTGATGACAAGTAAATGCAAAAAGATCTTGACGTGTGTTCAACAGCCCACACGTGCATCGCGACCGTTCGTCAACACACACCAGCGACATGGGCAGTATTAACGACAACGGCCCGTAGCATTCTGAAGACACCCTGCATGCGCCCGTTACTGACGGGACCGACTGAGCGCTGAAGTTAATGTGGCCATGTGGTTAGCAAGCTAACACAAAAGAAATTGCCAATATTTAAAGTAAATCAACCAAGAAAACACATCCCAACACCAGTTAAACAAGGGACGTTGGTCGCTAAAACAAGCTTTACGCCGTAGCTGATCACGACGTGCGCAAATGCCGGAACGAATGTCGCCTGAAACAGACAGTGCGGGAGTTGCTCGGGCAAAGTAATAATGGAGAGGCAGTATCCATAATTTTAGGGAATTATTGAGCACCCACAAGTAGGGCAAAGAAATTTATTAGGTAAAGTGCTTCATGTTCAACGACACTGGACCGTTGAGATCGACCCAGACCGACAACCTGACAACCACAAACCCACGCAACACGTCAACAAATTTTTATACTTCAAATAAGAATAGTGATTAATGTGTTATATCCAAGTGTTCTACGTATGTTAGAATAATAAACAGCCCCATCTCGGACTTAGAGAGACAGGTTAACAAGCCAACCGGAGCGGAAGGCACAATTAAATTAATTTCCCTATGTAAGTTTATTTATGCCATTTCAGCAAACCCAATTATGTTAACATCTCCAAGGGCCCATATGTGTCTCATGTAAATTTTAGTGTCTTTGTATGTACACAGCTTCAACACAACATGCTTAAAGCGGCCACGCGAACAGTTTTGGCGGGCGCTCTCAGCTACTAGCGGGAGCAGGCGCCATTGCTCGGCAGTCTTGTCTCGGGCATGTAGGAGGTAGGCCATGTGTTCGCGGCTCCTGAACCATCCCCGTATCTTGTCGTATAATGTATCTGCAATAGTTATTTGATCTAGTTTTTCAGGATCCTTATTAACGTAACACTAATTCAATCGTCCAGAAGTACAGCCACATCTATCCCTGCAAGCTCTTGTGCCCAGGGGTTTATCTTCCAATGTAACTTCACCATCGCGTACCATGTGTTCGCGTTTACCGAGTTAGCCACCCACCGGCTATAGACGTGGGGACCACTTAACGCACGTACGTGCAATATACAGCGTGCCAATAATAACGCAATAAATCAGTGGTGAAATCTATTCATGCGGGTAAGTTGTTTGGCCACGGCAACTTCATAGTCCTTTGGGAGCTAGTCTTACCAACCAGCCGCTTTTCAGCCTCACAACAGCATACATCTCGACGTGGAGGATACAGAGGGGACTCGCCACATGGGCGGTAGACCTACGGCCATCGGCAACAGCAGCTGGTACCCTCCAGAGCATAAGTAAGACGCCCCCACCCCCTTTGCCCCAAACCACCAACAACATGTCAATAGGTAAACGTTTAAATAGACTAAATGCTTCTCTCTTGATACAAATTCAGTCAATTTATGTGACAGTTTGTACTATTTAAGCTCTTTGGTTTTCAAATTTAACAATTGTGAAAGCCCAGTCGAAGTTCAAGACAGCTGTCATTTCTTTAACCACCTATCGTCATGTAACTTCTGTCGTTTTTCTAAGCACACGATCTACAATGAATATTTCTATTGCTTAGTCGCCAGTAGATTGAATCAACTGTATTGTATCACAAGCAGTTCAGCACATTACACTTCCACTGAAATGTTTTAACTAATAAAATAGCGACAGTAGCGAACCTAGTGGATGATGAGCGAAGCAAGATTGTGGAGCAAAACACATCCCACTAGCATATGACAACGAAAACATGATGCGACACCAGCTAGAGACAGGTAAACTACTGAAACAATAGCATCCTCTATTAACAAATAGTGGGCTATAACTGGCAATTAGTAGGTGAGGTGGAAAAGCCAGGTGCAAAATATTTAAATATAATGACAGAGTGTGAAGAGATAAAAAGTCGAGAAACTATTCGAATACATGCCGATAGATAATACCTGTAATATTCTAGAAGTCCGCAGCAGCGCTTCAGCTCCTGATTGACTTTCGACTATTTCACTGTCGTAAGTGTCACCAACATACTTACATTATTGTACTTTTTTTACGAAAACAAAAACCTTCATTCGAAATGAACAACAACTGGACACTTGGACATCCTATACATTCTTGTTAAAAATGTTGATGTTGCCTAGGATTCTGCCTATCTCCGAAAGTTTGACACACCCCCTAGTAAAGCACTTGAGTGCGTTCGTGGAAAATAGTGACTGTTACCCACGTGTGAGTATCCAAAACCTCCCACAAAGAACTAATTATCTACTGTAGTAATTCGTAATAATTTAAAGAGTTTCAGTGTACACGATTTAGTGTTCTATTGTGAACAATTAAAGAAGAACTATAAAACATGTTTAAAACGGAATGAAAATTAGGCTCATCTCCGGAGAAAACTTTTCTGTTAAAAGCATAAAGCTTCAGTAATTTTAACGGTAAATTTATTGTACATTAACTTGTTATTTTTTATGCCGACTTAGGCTGAGGTCACGACGCGCAATTTTAAATATCCTGTTCGTGGCCAGTAAAACTTACATATGTGGAGTTGAGCATTTCATGCATCCGTAAGTAGATATACTGTTAAACGGCCATGTAGTTAATTTGAAGTTATAACTGGTATGCCAGCTGCCTAATGACGATTCTAGTACAAAACATTTCCATAAATTATTATACAGTAGTGTGAAATTACTTTTGATATCATTTATTTATTAATGAATCAATGATGCCTTCGCCCTAGTAATTTGTGGCCATGACAGTTTCCAGGAATAAAGAAATTTCTAATCTCGATGTGTACGGGACTACTTCCCCTTAACTTGTATTTGTTGATAGAAGTGGCCGGGCTAACCACCGCCTTAGGGTAGGAGGTGTAGTAGCCAACTGCAAAATTACAGTGCACACAATACCTATCTGCATACTGGGTTTATATTCTGCCACTACGGCTTATATCTCTGCTTATATGGGGAGAATGCTATCCTGGGCATTCTGTGGCTGACAGAACAGAGTGCAATGTCGAATAGGATTGCTGATTCCACTTTCAACATAATTAATGATGGACTGCCAACAACCTCGACCCATGCTCCACAGGTAACATCTCAGAAATGTTAATGAACTAGTGAATCCACGAGGCACGACCTGAGTTTTTTCTTTGCCATATAGTAGTACATGCGTTTCAAGAGATAAAAAACCAAATACGATACAAAACTCAACAGAAACAGCAGTATACCATCCCAGTGGAAAACAAACATCCAAGCTATGATACATTGTGCTAGTTACATGTCAAGTCTGTAAGCCATCATCAAGGAACACGTACGGAAAATACGAATAAACCTTCAACATCACTGTTACTATTACTCCCAAAAATAATAGGTTCGTGGCAGGTTTGCATTAATTTCGGGCATATGAGAAAAAATCCTGTACCCCGTCCCCACTACACCAGTGAAAGATGCAATTCATAAACTAGAATTAGCCGAAATTCGTGTTTTTAGAATTATGTAGTGGCTAATAACTCAGCAAAACCCAATTACAGCTTGAATACTGCCTTTACTACAAATTAAGGGGCTGTGTTTACTTTTTTGTGTTGTACCCTTTGGACTTTGATATGGTGCCTGTCATAGTTGTCTGGTCCAAAAACCTATTGTTTTTAACGAAAAACGATTGTACAGGAGCGATGGTCCTGAGACTTGCTGCTAGAAAGATGCTTCGTGGGAGACAGACTATTTTTTATGGTGATAAAGATGAGTTATTTGATAGAAAGGAGTCGGAGGTTTAGTGCTATCAGGAGTGTCAGGAAACAATTGGTCTTAGTGTCTGGTCAGTTTAGAGAAAAGTGGTCATTTAAATAGACATAATAATGCAAAGGGCTGTCCCTCTGCATAAACTGTCGAGTATCCTTGCACATATCGTCAAACAGTGGCAACCACCTGTCATTCAAACTTCTCGTTTCACCTCGACTGCCAGCTAATCCCCCGTTTTAACAGTCATTTTAATTACTAAGCAGCTACTTGTGTTCGGTAAGGTAAGATGGTTTTTAAATTCCAGTCCACAACGAGAGAGTGACGCAAAGCTTTACACATTGACAGGAACTGGGATAGCAATCGGTCATGGCTTTTATTTACGAGCCAGCCCAGCATTTTCATGAAGTAATTTCGGGAAACCATGGCAACCCGAAATCTACATTATCGGAGATGGGATTCGAACCTACGCCCTTTAAAATACAAATCCAATGTGTTACGGTTGCGCCACCTTGCTCGGTATCTGGCTCTATCTGTAAAAAGCTAGGTGGCCAATGGGCAGGTGCCTCGAAAGAAACAAGCAGCAATGATACTGCTTATTTTCTCACCAAGGAGAGTGTCCAGCATAAAAATTTAACTCTTCGAACCATTTTTGTTTAGTTTATCTCCATATAAGCTTACCACTTATTTAGAGTTGCATCTATACGAGCAAAATGCCTACCTTCAGGTAGGAAAGAAATCTATTGATGGCACATACTACGGCTCGGCAATTGTGTGGCATTTTCGGTCTGTATGTTACAATATGGTGATAACACAAGGAGATGCATCAGTTTTCTGGGTCTAATTATTGGCATTGCACAGCTCCGATTCCGATTTGATTGGCATCGGACAGTAGGAAAAATTGTTAGGCACGGGCAGGTCGGCCGAGGCCTTTCATCAGCTGGAATGTTTCTTTAAAAACAGTAAGGGCCTGCAAATGTCCAGTCTTCC
Organism: Medauroidea extradentata; assembly: GCA_003012365.1. NCBI lineage: Eukaryota > Metazoa > Arthropoda > Insecta > Phasmatodea > Phasmatidae > Medauroidea > Medauroidea extradentata. The sequence continues at coordinate 10,795 of PNEQ01119182.1, forward strand.
ATCAGACGTTTATAAGCTGACTGAGGGCCGGTTGCACCAACGAGCTGTCCAAACCAAGATCGTACGATCTTGGTTCCGACCCATTCTCTAGTCTGATCCTAGTTCCAGTATAAACGTGTTGCACCAAGCAAAACTCTCGAGTTCCGATCTTGGATTCCACGATCTTGTTTGTACTGTTGATAATCGATAGTTAAAATGAAAGGAGTGTTTCTATTGGTAGTCTAGTTTCGATATTTTAAAGATAATATATTTTTTAATTGTGAAATTATGACTGGCTATTCTTATAATGAATGTCGATATTTATGTTTGTATTTAATATCTTGGTTGTAAGATTGTTTCACGATGGATGATAATTTATCAGCAAATAAGAGTACTTTTACCGAAAAAGACAAACTATTAATTGTAGATTTGGTAGAAGAAGATTGAGCGTTATTGAATGTAAAAGAACAGACGGAGCATTTTGTAAACAGAAAGAAGCGGCATGGCAAGACTTGGCATTGCATTACAATTCTTGCAGTGAGGTAAGAAGAACTGCCAAACAACTCAAGACTTGCTATGAAAATATAAAAAAAGTGCAAGAAAATCCATTTTGTGCACCTATGTCCAATAATCTTTCAACATAATCATCGTCTCCACTTTCTGAATCTGATGAAAACATAATTACCGGTAATAACAGACGATCAGAAAATTAAAATTGTTTTCACACAATTTGAAAGCAAGCATAGAAGTAAATAAGGATACTACATTGCTTTATTTATCTCTGGATGGTAATTCGAACGCTCGATCTCGGATCGGAACCATCAAAATCGGTGGTTCGCAGCAAAGTTCCTATCGATCTCCAGTCATATTCTGAACTCGAATGGTGCAACGAGAATGTATGTCCAATCGAAGATCATATCTAGGTTCAGGAGACGAACTTCAATGGTGCGACCGGGCTCGAAAAGACTAATTAATGGTTTGAACAGGTTTCCGAAGCGAGAAATGAATTCTGGCATTCAGTTACATAGGCCAAGAAGCCTGCGAAGTTGCTTCCCAGTTTTTTGAGCCTGTGTATGAGTCCCTCCGGTGGATTTCCTAGATGATCTTCTTTGTCTTTTCGGATACGAAATGCACCAATCAATCGTTCTAGTATTTCATAATGAGAAATTTATTTAAGTTGCTTGATAGCTTAAAGCGATGTTGGTATTATTGCATTTGGATCAGGTGATTTATGCGTTGATCAAGTAGAGGAGTAAGTAATGACGTCATCCTTGTATGTTAAGTAACACATCCCATTTGTTTCGTCAGGGCATCCTAAGCCATCAACATGTTATTAAAACCTAGAGGCATTTTTTATCCTGAATGGCGTTAACTTTTATTGATATCGCTGCTCAGTATATATCGTGGGCTTAGTACAACAACTAGGTAACTTGATTTTTGCTAATTTTAAGATATCTACTTTACACAAACATTTTTGAAGTGTTCTTTCCAGTGCTATAACTAGATATGTCATATGAGATATATTTCCACAGTTACTAACATTTCAACAAATAGGTATGTGTTTGTTATGTGAAACTTCAATCCAATAAGTGGATAAATGAAGTTACCCACCTGTTGCATTTGAACTGCTAAAATATTATTCATGCTAAAAGTAGATATTTTGAGTTACCCAATTTTTCATTTGAACTGCTAAAGGATTATTCATGCTAAAAGTTTATATTTTCATTAGGTACCCAGTTTTAAAATAGGCCCACTATTGTATTGCAATGGGGATAAATTACATGTCTAACAATAGCAAGTAGCCTTGCAACACATGTACATTTACATTTAAAACGATGCATTTACTTTAACCACAAATTTAATGAATGCAACGTGTTCAAACTTGCCACACATAATTGGATATGTACAAATTTAGCTTATAGTTATTCTTGTGTAGATAAATGTAATTGTTAGTTAATTTCAATATTTTATGGACAGTTAGTTCGTTTTATTTATGACAATATTTACAATACCGTACAAGATGTTGGTAGCAACATGAAATGGGAAACACAAATATTTTTTGTAATTGTTGGCATTCCTTGTTTCCAGTCAGCTGTGTGCCTGTGTATATTTGTTACTGTAAACGATTAACACAATGTTTTTACTTGTTTGATATTTTTTTGTATTCTGTGCAATTCACGTAATAATAATGGGCTCAAGAGGAAAGAAAATGGTTGAAGCCTTACTGCAAATTTTAGAAGCACAAGCAGGTTAGTTAACTGTTTCACAAATGTATTGGTTTTAACGAAAAATATGGTGACTTGTATCGAGGTTATGTTCATAAATGTTATCTATATGTCTTTGTTTTTTTGAATGAAACCTTGCCTACTACTGAAAATATAGCGCAAATTTCGCATACAAATTAAAAGTTTAAAATGTGAAAATTTTCACTGCTCAGAACAATGACCATTTTTATTTGTCAGTGTACTATAAAAATGACTGTCGCACTAATATATACTGCTTTTTGGTAAATTTCAATCTGGATAGAACTTGGAGTGGAGTCAACACGGAGTGAACATGGAGAGAACATAGATTAGAAATGTGTTTATGGTAAAATTTTTGAAGTGTTAACAAGCGCGAAGTTGGAGTCAATCTGGTCGGAAACATTTTGTAGCGATATCTTTCGGCAGTGGAATGATCTAGAAAACAAATGACTCGCGAAATACAATAAATTGTAAAAATTAAGTTTTAAGTTAAAAATGTTATTCGTTTCATCGTCTTGATATGTTTTTAAGCTTTAAAACAATTACATACAACTCTAAACACTTTTATGTTTTTCTGTGGACTACAGCCCTAACCTCTACAATTCAAAACATCCCGATTCAATACGGCGATCGCTTCGTCGTGTTCACTCAGAGTTCACTCCAGCCAGTGTTTACAGTAACAGTTTTCAATCCGGATTTTTCATTCCACTCCACCTTCGCAACTGGAGTGGATTATCTCACTTCACTCCTACTTCAGTCCAGTTGGGAGTGTTTAAGGTAAAATCTAAATTTCGTATTCTTCACTCCACTCCAGGCTCAATCCTGATTGAAATTTTACTATAAATGGGGTAATAAAATTGTCACTATTTATAGAAGTTCAGAAGCTGAACTTAACGTATCGTCAACACTCTTTTATAGTGTGCGAATAAAATTAATACATAAATACCTTGTTAGTCCTTAATTCCAATGACACAGTCCACAACAGTAATGTCAGATCAATCAAATTGACCTCAAAATTACTGCTACGACATTTGTTATGCCAAATGTTAGCAAAATTTTAAATGTGGAAAAATATTGTTTTTGGAAAATTGCCACATTTACTCATTCAGGGAGTGGCAAGAAAACATGTTTGTGTTAACACAATCAATATTTGTTTGTTTGCAAACACAATGTTCCAAGTATATGTAGAAAATAGGTACCATCATTATTGTTTTTATAGTGGTAAAACATGTCATTGGGTTGATAGTAACAAATTTTGAATAGCTCAACTAACCTTTTTGTGTTTGTATTGTTTAAAACACATAATGAACAAACAACTTAAAGTGTTCTTTATTTCTCTGTTTTAGGCACTACGAGTTCCTCGCGGGTTCTGATGGAAAAAACACTTGAAACTGCAGCATTGCCTTCTACATCAAAGGGCAATAATACTGATGCTGAGTCAGAACTCGAGGACATATCTCCTGATATTTCCGAATATGAACCATCTTCTGAGGAAGTGTCGGACGAAGAGCCTCAAAGATGGGAACATGTAAATGTGAAACACATGAAGCCCGATGAAGTGCATGAAGAAGAATTTGTTGGTAATGTGACAGAAGGTAACATTACAGATTTGCAGCCCTTACAAATAAGAGAATTGGAAGGCGTGGAGGAAACACCGAGAAAAACAGACAAACCGAGAAAACGCATAAGACATCCAGAACAATGGACAAGAAATGTTTCAAAAACGAGAAGGGCACATAGTGAAGAATAAGTGTCATCTAGGAAAAAGCATATTCCTGGTGCTTACATGAAAGATCCATGTGGTGTCAACGGCAGGAGAAAGTGTTATGAAAAATTTACTCATGCACAAAGATTGAATAATTTCCAAAGTTATTATAAATTTGACACATATATATGAAAATGTGACTTTATTCACAGTAACATATACAATAAAACTAAGAGGAGCAAAACAAGAGAAAATTCAAGGAGAAACTTCTCTGTTTTGTTTTATTTACCTCGGGACACAGAAAGAGTCCAAGTTTGCAAGACAATGTTTTTTAATGCACTTGGTATACGTAAAAGAGTAGTTGACATAGCAACGAAGTAGAGAACAAAAGAAAATACAGGCGAGGAGACAAAAGAGGCCATCATGTAAAGAAAGTGATTTCAACTGAGCTTTTGACCAGTATAAGGTATCACATTGAAAGCTTTGCGGTTGTTGACTCTCACTATTGTCGCTCTGGGTAAAAAAAAAGAAAGTACTTAGACCCATCACTTAACATCACACTGATGTACAACATGTACAAATCTGCACGCATAGAGAATGGTCTTGAAGTGGCTGGTGCCTCTACTTACAGACAGATATTCACAGAGGAGTATAATCTGAGTTTCCACCACCCCAAAAAATATCAGTGTCGTATATGCATGGCGTAAAACATTCCTGGAGCCAATAAAGATACAATGAAGGTCAACTATGACACACACATTGTGGCGAAAGAAAGAGCTCGCGAAGAAAATAAACGAGACAAAGAGGAAGCCCAGAACTCTGATGGAAGCTCAGTATGCTGCAACTTTGATCTACAGCAAATTTTGTTGGCTCCAACTGATCCTAGCAATAATGCGCTATTTATAATCAACGTTTAAAATCTTTCAATTTCACAGTGTATGATGCACATTCAAAGCAAGGAGACTGCTACATGTGGACTGAAGTAGAAGGTAAAAGAGGAAGCTGTGAGATAGCGAGCTGTCTTTACCAATATTTCACATCTCTTCAAGCAGTCGTACCTCACATTTGCTGTTTCAGTGAGCGTTGCGGTGGACAAAACCTAAACAGATTTGTTTGTGCTATGTGTTTAACTGTTATTCAGGAACTACTCAACATGAAAATCATAGATATGAAATGCATGGTTGTCTGTCATAGCGAAATGGAATGCGACTCAATGCATTCAGCCATCACAACAGAACAAAAAAGAGTCGGAAAAGTTAACTGGCCTGCCGATTGGAAAACTATTGCACGAAGTGCAAGAAGAAAGGGTGACAAACCCTATGTTGTACATGACAACACCCATGAACGAATAACAGATTGGAAATCTCATACGAATTGCAACATGGACATTAGAAAAGAAGACATGAATGGAAAGCCAGTCCACTGGCAGAAGATGTGTTGGCAACGGTTCACTAAAGAACGCCTATTTGTTATGCAATTCAAAGACGATTTTGGTGAGGATTTCAGAGCTCCGGACTGCAACAAAAAACAAGGTGTTTAAATAGGACCTCATTGTCAAACACCAAACTTTTGAATGCATCGGTGTTGCCTATATCACAGGAAAAGTACAGTGCTTCTACTTCTCTGTTCAAGTCATTCCTTCCAGCTCTAGGACCAGAATGCCGGCCATTTTATGAAAGCTTACCCCATCAAGAAAATGCGAAACATCGGAGTGCTACAGACGTAGTATTATCAACAGAAAGCGAGTGAAACTACTGTGTAATGAATTTTCGTTACTAAGGTTAACTTTTGTTCAGAATTAATCAATATGGATTAAGGTTTCCAAGAGTGAATGATCCATTAACATTTCTTTTTTTCATATTAATTTGATTTGTATAATGCTTGAATCTAAGTTACAAACATATATATTTTCTCTAAATGCACAAGTAGTTAACATTTTTCATGCTAATTTTTGGACTAGTGCAACAAGTGGATATCTATTTTTAGCGTAAAATATACAAATTTTAATGGTTTTTTGCAGATTTTTTTTCAAGTACGTGTAAAATTACTCTACTTAAATGCATAACATCAGACATTTTGTAAAAGTCATGTATGTAATAAAGTAACAAAGTTTCATGATATTTTCAAAATGCTCTCCTGTGAAATGGCTATTTCTAAGTTATCTAGTTGTAGTACTAAGGTGACAATATTGTAATGATCATAACGAATATGTAGTGGAATCTGCCAGTTTCCAGAATTCATGCTCATTTTGCACAAGAGTTCTGTATACATCCAAATGTTTTGAGGAATGCATGGATATTTACTGCTGGCGGAGCTGAATTCAAGGGCGATTTATTAATGTGCAAGAGTGGAATCTCGTTCCTTTTCTCTTGTATGGTGATCAGGGAGTTGTAGGTTAATAAGGTTGCTTTAAATATATATATAATATAAATTATATGTTTCTTAATTATTGACCGCTTGGCCTCTAAAAGCGTAACTGATTTAGCATAGATTGATTTAAGTTCTCGTTGAGGCCAATCTTATGCTTGGCACTGGAGGTTTTGTGCAAGGGCTCGGTGGAACAAAAGACTGAGGATTTTTTTTATAATACGGCTAGAAGTTGTTTTCGGTTTTCTTTTGGGACATATTGGTTCATGTTGGCGTATATCTTAAAGTTTGGTGAAACGATCACCACAGGATATGCTTTAAGTGACTGGAGTGGATTCTGTTAGCTTCAGAGTATATTATGACTCATTTTGTGATTATCAAGATGTTTTCATTCATCAGATCCTCCCGAAGATGATCTGTAATCAGCGTTTTACTTCTCCTGTAATTCCCCAAATTCACACTTAGTTATTGGCTATTTCGGTATGGGCAATATGGTGACTCCTAGTGCGAGAAGGGTCGCAAGGGGTGCAACATAAGCAGACTAACTCCACATTGAGCAGAAAAAAAATTGTAAATAATGTAGCAAATCCACACACCTTAAGATGTTCATTATTTGGCAGTCTGTGAACTCCGACAATGAGATATAACTTGCCGAGAAACTCGAAGGCCGAAGATTTCTTTTCTTGGTGTGTTAACCTGCATGCAGACAAGGGCGTCTGCAAAGGGGGGACAAGGTAGGGCACTTGGCCTCCCCCCTCCACCGTGGAATTTTAGTACTGAGGTGTTTAATGCTGATAAGAATTCACCTTATAATATGAAACAACCTTTTACATCACTGTTCTTTATTTAACGCGTGAGGTCGTGTATACATATTTTGAGTAGACTACATGTAACAATTTTTTTTAAAATTTATATGCATGCTTTGTTTTGGGTATTTGTGTTTACTGAAATGTTTAAATTTTATTGTGGTTCTTATAAGAGTAGAGAGGATTGCAGGACATTTGTAAAAATACATAAATTTAGCTCATTCCTAGTTCCCTATTTGACTAAAACCCAGTTATGTCCATATATGTAGGTAGGCTATGCTGAAAAGACAGTTGACAACAACTATATATAAACGACCGCAGAAACATTAAAATTCCTGCATGCCACACAACAATAAAAATATGCATATATGTATATGGGTAGGTGTTTATATGTGTGTGTTGGGAAAATAGGGGGGGGGGTGGGTTGATACAAATTTCCCATTTCAAAATTTATGAAAACTGAACCGTTTTTGTATACATGTGCCATTGCGAGCAAATGTTGCCAAGTTGCGAAAAGAAAAATAATACATTAAGTGTTGTCAACAGACAAAAAATATTCATACAAATCCAGAAAGGAATACAGCTGTATCCACAAATATGACATTACATAAGAAAATAGAAAAGTAACAACAGAAATTAATTCCGGAACGTAATGTAGTCGTTTATCAAGAAATACGACTTAGAAAACTCAAAAGAAGAACAATACAATAAAACCACTAAATAAGGAGCATAAAAAATTGCTAAGAAAATGGACGCGGACAACGATGACAATACAAACGACAAGAGCTACGAACGAATGTGAGCACAGACGACACACCAAAGAAAACACAAATGAAAAGTAGCAGGCTTCCTTCAAACGACAACAGATGCGACGTTTCGGGAACTTAGATCTGTTCCCATCTTCAGGCACACGTAAAGACATGAGCACTTTCGAAACGTCGCATCTGTTGTTGTCGAAAGAAGCCTGCTGCTTTCGTTTGCGTTTTCCTTGTTGTTTCTTCTGTAATCACGTATATTCGTGTGTCTTGTCATTTGTGTTGTCATCGCTGTTCTTGTCCATTTTTGTCGCCATTTATCATACTGGTTTTGTTATTTTATCGTACTTTTATTTTTCAGTCTCATCTTTCTTGACAAAAAATTACTATATTTTGTTCCAGCATTAATTCCTATTAATATGTTGTGTGTGTGCAGTTTTTTGACAACAGCTAATACTGGCTTTTTTATTTTATTGGCGGTTTTCTGCAACTCGGCAACATTCGTTCGCAATAGCACATGTCCAAAGAAACTGCCCAGTTTATAATGCAAACCCATTGCAGAAATAGTTCAACGATTACATCAAAACTTAAGATGCTAACATCAGTTCTGTTCTTCACGCATTTATTCAAGAAATCTGAGTGAGTTGCACTGCTGTAACTTTGCTTGAGGTAAATTTTAAGAAACATCCAATTCTATTTCCTGGAATGAATTTATTACAACTCTAATACAGTCAGAACAATTTATATGAGCTTGGGAATAAAATTACAATAACATGTTTAAAATGAATTATTTTAGAAGTTACAAGCGTAAATTTTGGACTTCAAATGGCCTAAACAACAACCTAGTATGCAGAGAATAAAATTCATATTAGAATTTTTCCATGGCGTAATTTTAATCGGGCTATACGATTTGGTTTTCCTAAATTTTTAAAAATATTTTTTCTGACTCCGCATTTGACAAATTATTTTCGGTTAATCAATTTAAATTTGTATAAAACGTGCATTGCCAATTGTTTGCGGTACACATCGAACTCATTTGTAAATTTAAGTTACAAAACGCTGACTTATTTAATACAGGTTTTAATTTATTCAGTCACAGTAAATGGGTTTTATTTTACATATCATGATGCAAGTGTATGTGTTAAATAACAATGTTAAAAGGACAGTGTACTAGAAGCTGGTTTTATTTCAGTTATTTTTATTTATCTTCCCTAAATGTGCTGATAATTTTCAACTTGTATATTTCACTGAGTCACATATACTCAGGACAAATTGTGTCACATTGTAGAAATTCAATTAGATAAGTGTCTAATGATGTTTCCGTTTATTACAATTGCTCTTAAAGATAACTATGTAAGGATGAGGAATTATAGACAAATATGGCACAGGTATTCCACTTAGCCAAGCTCACGCTAAGCTGAAGTTTTATTTCAGTTTATGTTTTCGAAAAAGAGCTTACTAAGCATTTTCTAAACCACGAATTCCTACGTTAGAATACAGCATTAGGTCTCGTAGTACAACAGCGGAAATGGTATTTATTAGCGTTAATGACAGATCGATTTTTAATTGTTAAATGTAACAATGTTTCCTTCTACTTTTTCTATTGCTTACGCACTATTAAATGGCATCATCATGAACACCTCGAAAATTAAATGTATTGATAAAGAACATCTACTAAAATCTTAACATTTAGAAAGGTAGTACTCATTTTTTAAGTATAAGGTACGTAAATTTTGTATGTCGTATTTGTTGCCTTTGCTCTAGTGTCTGTAAATGATGCAGAAAATGTGAATATAAAGCCAACGGAAAGAGTAAGTGGGAAGTAAGATGAACTTGGTTTTTTAATGCCAAATACTGTAATTTAAATAGCAAAAAGCACACTGAAATTAAGTTTTTGTGAAAGTTAGTCTTCAAGTGAAACAAAGTTGGCTAATATATTTCGTATTCCCAATAATATAACTACTAAGTAATTTTGTGGTGGTGTTTTCTCAAACACTGGTAAAATTTATATTATGATTTGATGATATTAACTAGTGTCTGTACAGTAATTTATACTAAGATAGTATGCATTATCGGGCAATAAACACATGCAAAACAAAAAGAAACTACGAAGAAAATTGCAAATATATTTAAAGTGTAAAGGAATAAAATTAAAATAATTAGTAATCAATATTTTTAACAAAATACAGAGCTATGAAAAATCAGAAATATTGGTAAGCGTGGCGAATTTAATTCCGATTAAAGCTGTCTGGGAACTGTTTTCGGACCAAATGTAAGTCATACTCAAAGGAAAAATATCGTTACTAAAACGAATGGTTATAATTAAATATTACATATATATTCATACGATATTAAAATTATATGTACTGTACGATTTTCCCAAAACTATTTATATTTTTACAAAGACATTAATTTAGAAATTAAGGCAACGGTAACTATAAATTAACAAGTGAAATGCATGTCAGACAGTAAAGTTAGGCATAAAGTTACCTCATAATTCAATATTTTAAATTCCCTCCCCCCAATGAAAGCCTTGAATATATTGGGTGTATTATAGGGATTCAATTGAGCCACATCATGGTCCCACATGTTCTCGAGCATGTATGTTCACATCTAAGAGACAATTGAAACGTCTGACTTGGTTGCCACTAGATGGTTCACTGGTGCGTAGACAGTGAGTAGCCAGCAGGTGAGCAGAGCTCATTTCAGTTTGCACCAGAATGACGAACTTACAACAGAAGTCGTTTACATTCTTCAATTCAAGTCTGTGATAGCTATGCAGCTTGATTTTCGGCGAGAGCACAACGCTGCCTCTACGACAGTTGAGAGCATTCAACACCGTGCGTGATCACCCGCAAAGTTTTCGACGAAAACATTAGGCGCATTCGGAAGGAATATTGTAAAATGTCTTACACAGCCTACTTGTCATGTCATAAAGAGTTAGCATTTTCCTATGTGACTGTATGGCGTGGTTTGAGATGATGTTTGTTATAAACACCATGCCAGATTAAACTCGAACTCGCAATGAGCTAAGGTGATAAACGACATGTGGCGTTTTGTGCATTAATTTTAGAAAACGAACGAGAAGGTTATAATTTTCTGTTTGACTTATCGTTCAGTTGTAATTTCACGTTTCATATCAGTTGTGCGGTGAATTGCCATAACGCACGAATATGGGAATCATATTAGCCACATACTGGTATTAATCATAAGAGTGATTCCTCCGCGGTGAATGTGTGCTGTACAGTCTGCTTGGAAAAAAGTTTATGGTCTGTTATTTTTATTCTGATAGCATTGTCACGGGAATTTCATGCCTGCAGCGATTGCTGATTAGATATTTCCCGCAGTCATAGGTCGATTATACTGATTCAATTCTCCAGCAACGTAGAGCAAACCCCATTGACGCTTGCACATTCGAACATTCCTGAACAAAAATGTTCCGTGCCTATGGATTGTCTGTCATCAGAGTGACTGAAGAAATATTATGTTTATGTGCCGCCCATATCTAAAACAATGAACGAACTTCGACAACAGAGGTTGTAGTAACACCAGCTAGCTATTTAAAATACATTTATTGTAGTTATTGGGCGATTGCAGAACAACTATTTTCCTTAAAAACATTTTACCTTTTTGAGTTTTTACGGTTGCCAACTGAAAGAATACAAATTTTGTTAAAACTGTAAATCTGAGTAGAATTTTCGAAACACGCGATGGAATTCGAAGAACTTATTTCAAGTAGTCCTGGCACTTGCAACTGAAGATGTTGCTTGACATCGGTGTATCAGTAACTATGCGGCCTTTAATGTCCTCAGTGTAGTCGTTGATTTTTTTATGCTTAAACGAAAGTGTCGTCCTTAGTCAGCCAAATGTTTAGTAACGAATTTGAACTAAATTTGTGAGCTATTTTTGTACTTAAATAATATTTTATCAGCTACACTCACATGTAGCTTTACTAGTTTAAATACATGTATTCACCCTCACAATTCTATTTTTAGCGTGCTAACGTAAATATTTTGGTTGTTTAAAAAAGAAAAATTTTGAGATAATATTAACAGTTCATGCTATTAATTGCTATTGAGTGCGTTTTTTTGTATGCAGCCTTATGAATATCATGCTAATCAGCATTGTCAGAGCTAAGCGGAGAAAAAGGCGTGTAGCTGGTTGTGGATATTTTGGCAAACCTTTGTGCAATAGACCTATCGGGATGTCTCATTCTTTGGTATCTCCTCACCGCCCGCAGCATCGTATCTTCGATGTCTGGCGTTACAAGCAGGAGTGTCAACATGCCCAACACAGTTGCAGTCATCATCACGAACAGTTGCATCACCTTCAGAAATGGGCTCATAGTTAACCTGCAAAGTGACATCGCTAACATAAAATCAAACCCAAGAAAGAATAAAACGTAATCATTGACATTGCATCAACTTAGTCCTGTTCAAATTTAAATCCGCGCGCTAAACATAAACACGTAAGTGGCAAACTCAGTACACGACTCAGAATCATTGACTTTTGCACCACTTAACAGTCATTAATCTTCATTTAGTGCCTACGTGTTAGTAAATCTGTTGATTAAACTCCGGAAAATGGTAAATAAATGCTAGACTATTATTAGCGATTACAGATTGAGTTTGGTTGTGTATCAGAATTTTTAAGGGAAATAAAGATTATTTAATTTTATGAAGTCAGGTGCAGTTAGGTCACTACTATAAGACAGAAAAAATATTGATATTGTATCATGTACTGAATTAATGGCATATACAGCAGGCTGTGTTCTATTTTATTGTAAGCTAATTTATATAACTTTTGAATAAAATATACTTCTCATTTATTAAAAGTATAATAATTTTGAAAAAAATTATACAGTCTCTTTTTCTGAATGCCTGTTTATCGTAACGCGTTAGTATCAAGGACTACAATGATGAGAAAACTGAGAGTTATTTTAAAGTAACTACATTTTCTGACGAATAACATGCATCAAGTATTTGGGAAGGAGAATCACGATGCTGAAAGCAACAACTATATCCTTGAAAATCCAGGCTTGTTTATTTAGTATTTTGTAACAGCAAACAAATCAACGCGAATTTATGTGTATACGGGTTGTCCATGAATAATGTTTAAAGCTCATTGTCACATTGTAGGGGTCGCGAAGACGAGTAAAGTGATACAGTACACTTAGTGTCACAGAGGCTGGGAAGTACCCGTAAATTTGCACGCAATTTGTGGTTTTGAGTAGTTGAATTCTGTGTTGAAATAGCACTGAAATAGCAACAACTGCGAATAAGGGTGTCTTGGGTTATTATGGTGCTTGCCCAGAATGATAGAACAGAGGAAAGTGCAGTTCCCCATGATATTTTGTCTATCTTTGGTATCACCACATACGAGTACCACATGTGAAATCATGGGAGCGACCTCGAACGGATATCGAATCGCAATAATCTTGGAGCGATGCAATGTGTACACCTCCGCTGCCCCCCGGACTGTTAGCTCGACTCACTCGACGCATTATTTGACTTCGCTACCGCGATTTGTTGCTATTTCAACGCAGATTGCAACCATCGAAGACCACAATTTGTGATGGTTCAATTTACTAGTACTTCCCGCAGCATCTACGACCCTAAGCTCACTGTATCATTTTACTCATCTACGTAACTCCTACAACGTAACGAAGAGCTTTAAACATTATTCATGGACACTCTGCATAACTTATTAACGTACTAAGTTAACTTATTGGCTCTTCAAACAGCCTTTATTTATTTGCAACTATCACAACATTCTTCAGTAAAATGCAACTAAGAATAGTCATTTACACAATAACTTTAAGAACAGTATTTATAAATCATATTGTTGCCAGCTATAAAGTGAATGCGAAAGAGAAATACGAAACATCAGTTTTCACAAGTATATCTATAAATAAACAATTACTGTTCAATGACACTTTTAACATACATTAAAAAAATCAATGCATTGCTGAATTATACAGTTTTTTACCATTATGTATATATATATACAATTATAATAATTAAGTTGTATTTGTGCATTAGATCCCCTTTAATAAAATGAGAGCTCCTAAAGGGAGAAGTTACTAAATTACAGTTCATGCGACGAATACTTACCTTAGAAATCAATTTACAGTCTCTTGGTAAGACGGCAAAAATCTTAGTGCCAATCTGTTTGAAATCTGGTCTTGTGCTATGCCGTGCTTGACGAAGATTATGTTATTTTTTATTGAACAATTCAACTTGTAATCGGTGTTAGTTCTAAGATGAATGAGTTAGTGTTTGCGTTTTTGAGATAAAAGGAAAACGATTTTATTCAAGCGTATGAACCACTTTGACCGGTTTTACTAATATCATAACATTTAAGCAATAGGGCATTTATGTCGTTTACTCTTTCATATAAAAGCATTATTAATACAATTTTATTCGTCTTTTTTTGCGAAACTTGCGTCGTATACGCAGGCCCTATAAACGCGAAGCACCTAAAAAAAGTGCAGTTGGTAATGATCAAGTGGTAATATGATAATTTTGAAGTGCTGTTTTCAGAAATTAGATCTGTTTTGTAAATTTCATTTAAGAAATTGTGATATTCGGGCTTACATTGCGACCATTCTTGGCGAAGCATGGGGAACCTAAATTGCCATTAGAATTTCTTAGCACTTGTGTCCTAGTGTTAAAAATATCGTGCATGTTGTGGAAATAAATCTGACTCTTTTGCTAAACTGTAAGCCAAACAAAAAAATAATCTTAACATTTGCAGGTTTGTTATTCCAGAAAATGTTCGATGACTGTAACAAAAAAAAATTGATTAAGTGTAGGATTGTTGATATTGTCTATTGTCTTCAGTTCAGGTGATTTGAGTGAGAAGATCATAGACATGTCTTATTTTAAATATGCAATGGTTATATAACATTTCTGAAAGAATTTTTTTGTAATCGAGTGAATTTTATTGACATTATAGTGTATACATGACATATAGCACGCCTTCTTATGCTGGCACAAGAGTGTAAAAGCGAGAGTGTGTTGCATAATTTACATCGCAATGAATTCTTCAACATTACTTCCACAAGTAAATATTTTTTAACTTCAAATAGAAATTATTTTAACTGCAATGCTGGTGTTTATGTCATGTCTAAATAATATTTTCTGTTAATTACAGGCTGTTATTAGCACTGGGACAGAAATATTTAAGGATAAATTTCCGTAATTACGAATATGTTGTAGTATCGATTCATTCAAGCGTCTGGCTCCATTTTATTGACAGTCAGTAGAAATCCTTCATACACACGGCTCATCTTCGCAAAGGAGAAGGCTAATGTAATATAAACGTACACTTATCAACTAGCAAATAACATTAATTAATTGCTTTAGTAATTTTCAATATTAAAGAGAGTTAATGAAAGTTACGAAAAGGAGTAAACGATTATGTGAGGAAAAGTTATGTAATTTTAACTAAATATACTAACTAACCTTGGCTTACAAAAAACCACAACCTTAACATAATATTAATATTCACAAACTTAAAAACCTACAAAGATAAATCCTACATGAACTCAACGTTTAACTTCAGACGACATTACACCTATATGACCTTAACTTTCAGATGGTCTTGACCTTTAATTACTAGGAGCCCGAAAAAAAAAACATTTAAACATTCAACCGCAAATTTATTTATTTGCTTTTTGTCCTAAGCATTGCACGAAATAATTTCAAGGCAGTAGAATAGTTTTGGCCGGCCATCTTGGTTGACCTTCATCTTTGACCTTGACTTCAAGATCACCCAAAAATTCAAAATTTAGAATAAAAATTTTAAAACTTGAAAAAAAAAATCCAAAATTTTAAAAAATCCAAAAATTCCCAACATTTTCAAATATTCGAACTATTACCAAAATCTCGAAACTTATTACATTTTACTTTGCTACCATATTGTTACCACAGCCCGATTGTGGTTTCCTCCATTTCTATTTATAGTTAAAGAGCCAACGTGCTCCTTCCCAAATCAATCAATTTAATTAGTTCATTAAATTATTTTAATTTAAAAATATTTCAGTACTTCGACATTTTATTTAAATACTAATAATGGTAACTACTTAAACCCGACTCCCATTTCAGCTCTACACGATTGATTTCCAGTAAATCCCATCAATAAATGTTTAACAATAATACAATATTTTTCCGGTAGGACTCTGATGACTGCTGAAACAAGACGGCGGCAAAGCAAAATAATATTTTTTTCGAGATTTCGGTAAATGTTGGAAATTTTAAAATTGTTGAGAAAATTCGTAATTTTGTAGAATTCTTTGAAGTGTTTTTTTATTTTGTATTTTTTTTTCAATTTGAAAGATTATGGAAATAATTTTGAAATTTTTTTAAAATTTTGGATATTTGACCTTCAGTGACCTTGAGATCAAGGTCAAGATCATCATCAAAGGTCAAGTTCAACCAAGATGGCGGCCAGGGTCCGTGACATCACAACATTTATGCAGCAAAAGCAAAGTCAACTAACTTCATTAACTAAAGACTAATTAGTGTTGAATGTGATTCAAACTATAACTTTCAGCAAATCAACATCACCAACACATAAAAAGTGAACATAAAGCGATTCATAACAGTGCATTAATGTTGTATTGTAATATTTCACGTATATCCAACAAAAAATATGAACAAAACAAGAAGACTCTGTTTATTAAGGCGTCTAGTGTTACGTATGGCATGTAGTTATCAAGTGTATCATTGTGTCATCTCACATCATTTTCACTGTATGGAAGATTTACCCCCTCCCTCGCTCCGGATGTGTCAGTGGCCAGGAAGCGGAAACGTTAGTCTCGTACCAATGGGCTTAGTGAGCTGACGTGTTCTCGCGGAGCGCATTCAGGGGACCTCATCTTTTGTGCACTGAAAAACCAGTAAGCCAATAGTGTTCACGTAAGTCATAACCGGAACATTGCAGCATCTTGGCTTTCTGTCACCGAAAGCTGCTCACAAATGTGGAAGACTTGGACCCCCGCATATTCACATCGTATACACTGCGACATGTGCGTTTTTATCAGAGCTAGCCAGTAAATGGCTTGAGTCCATGCTCGTTTCATTTTGCGTTCGCGTAATTTATCACTTATTAATTTTTCGGCAGAATATATAACTCTGTTTCAACAAGCCTTCTGTGAGTGTCAAATACGTTACTACCCAGCGTCTCGGGGGAACTTTAGAGGAACGCCTCAATCTGTTAACATTCGTTTAATATCAAAGGTTTCCTCAGTGTCTTCACATCAATTCAACATGTTAAGTAATGCTCTTGCAAGCGTGCGTATGCTTTCTGCGTGGCTAACAGCTAAGGTAAATTCAGTGACTTTTATTTAGTGTTGTTTTGGCGTGAAATGACCCATAACAATCCTAGCAAGACCCCGTAATACGTATTCCAAATTACCCATCAGTGATAGACCCTCAAGGAGAAGGGAATGCCTACGTTCTCCACGACCCGTAATAACCATCAGAGTGTCTCGTGCTAGCCCGAGCAACCGACTAACTGGAGCCTACATATTATTAATGTTATTTGCGAGTAAAAATCACCGCCAAAAAAAACCGTGAGATCGGCAGATGACATTATCTGTTGGCTTGAGGTGGACAAACATTCACTGTTATCGCAGAGATGCGCAAGCTGTCCGGGCTGGTTTATAGTGTATTTGATGAGAGTTTTGGTTTCAAGAGGAGCCCTTTATATAATACTGTTACAATTTTGGTAAACAGTTTTTAAGAGGCGATAGTTTGAAAATACACATCCAGACCTGTAAGGAAAGTGCATCTCGGTAAGCTTAAGATATTAAAAGCTCACCTGGCTGTTACTTTGCAAGTTCGACTAGACTTGTGAAAGTCATCATCATTTAATCCTCTCCACCGTTGTGTACCACGTTCACAGAAGACGAGGATCCTATGGACAGTACAAGTGATTAACAATGTGCAACAATTAGTTCGTGCACATCACCTCATGAAAATGAAGAAAACTAAATGGGATATCGTAATAACCAGAGGCAATAGATACCGTTTTGATAAGATGTCGGTGGTGACTATTCTAGCGCTCTCACACTGACGTTTGCCGCGATAGAGCTGTCTCAGGCCCCTTGTCACGTGACCTGGTTTCAACTTGCAGCAACATCGCACGCAACTACTTCTATGAGGTCACTGCCACCATCAACCCACCAACTTTCTTAAGTAACAAGAGAGTACGGCAGTGTCACGAAGTTTTCAGTGGTTATTATCTAGTACACTTGAAAGCCCACATTTTTCTCACTACCGACCATTGGACGTTCGTTAGAAATATCACGTGGTTCTACAAAGTGTGTGCAAAGCCGACAATGTTGTTTTAACATTTCAGTGAATTAGGAAGCATTAAGGCCACGTATTTCTCAGCGTAATTTCTTGTGATCAGGGTAATATGTTATGTAAATTAAAGTGCAAGCGTAATTTTATTATTAACTTAGCAAGATTTGATTCATGTTGAATCAGGCGCAGCACCAGAACCTGACAGCTCAGAAAGACTCTCTACATTGTGTCACGTAATTTTTATCATGTTTATTAGCATTATTAAAGGATTAGGCAAGTTTTATGTTTTCACAATAGTAATGCAATGTAACGTGTCAATCAAAGAACACTTTGCCTGTAAATCATGAAATTCTGTCAATACTTAAAATTGTGTAATTCAAAGCAATTAAACCCAGAGACTCCCCGCGTAAACAATACAAAATCAAGGGCAAAATTTCAAGGTATTTTCCAGTGTAATCAACATGTAATTGTACAATGATGTGATAAATACATTTTCCGGAGTCATTCATTGACCACGAACTCACGGTTAGCCGCCTCGCATTCGCCGCCATGCTCCTCATTCTGGCAGCAGCGGGTGTACGGGTCGTTGACGTGCATCGCATCATGGGGTGTCATTAACTATAAATTTGTCTTAACCACTTAGCTGCAATGGAGTAATAATCGTCTGGAACATTCTTTTTTTCTACCCCCATGCTGCCGCCTACCTCTTCACATCCTTATTTGCTATATTAACATATTTCTCCAGTGAGAGGCAACGAAGGACAATAAGAAGAAGATAGAAGATCAACATTCATACTACGGATTTTCCGAATATCCTAACTAACTGTTGGACTGACTTAGACTAACAAAATAATTGCAGGATGCTGGATATTAATTCCATGAACACTGACTAAACCAGAGAATTATTTAAAATTGTGTGTAGCTTAGAGAAGATTATGTGAAATTGAGTATGGTAAATATAGGTTTTAATTCATTGTTCAATAACTTATTACTATTCTAATAGTATTGTAGAATGTGTCAGCCAGTCTGCTGGAGTTTCTCAGGCTGTTTGATGTTTGTGTGCCTAAAGATGGAAACAGATACCATTTTCTGAAACATTGCATCTGTTGTCGAAGGGATCATACTCTTATCGTCAGTGTTATGTTCGTTTTGTTGTCTTGTCTTCAACCACTTCTCTGACTGTGGTCATTTGTGTTGTCTTCGTTGTCGTTGTCCATTATTGTGGCCATTTTCATGCACCTTGTTTGGTCCTTGTCTGTTTTCCTTTTCCTTTTCTTGGTTACATATCGACCATATTCCTACTTCCGAATTATTTGTATGTTTGTTGACTACAGCCATTTTTTTGGCTTTCTTGGTTTTTCTGGCTAATTTCCTTGCGCTTATTCCTTTTATGTAACGGCCGGTTTTCCGCGACTGAGCAGCATTTGCTATCAATGGCGTACATCCAACAAAACACTTCAGTTGGTTGGAACTGATGTTTGTGATCATGCTTGCTCAAGGGCATTGGTTCATGAAGAAGAGCATAATTGTTTAACTGCAATGAGGCCTGGTAGTGGGTCACTGTGGTTACCAGCCTGAAAGCACATGCCCAGTCAACGAAATTGGTAACTGCGTTCCCTCGACATTTGTGTGTATTTCAGAAGTTCACACACTCTTTTGGAATGCGCCGCACAGAACACGTATTTTATGTAACATCGTAAACAACGAGGGAGAGAACGAAAATAAAAGTTTGCGTACTATTTTAAGGCTTTTACATGGGTGTTTGATATGTTAGTAGTTGCCCAGAGTCACAGAAAATTTTCTAACGAAATTTGGACTAATTTTTTGTCAGCATTTTCTTTATGTATTTTTACAACGTCCATGAGAAAATTATTTGAAATTTTATTCCCTATGCCTCAAGACATTACTACCCATAAAGCACACATGATAATGACAACGTCGTAGCGACGTCATTATATCCCATTACAGTCACATCTCATTGTGGTCTCAGTCCGATGCCGTTTCGACGTTGACAGTGTAACTATTTTGAGACGAGTGATTTGTAACGTATATGGCGCGTATCAGCAAGAAGGCGACAATGGTCAATACATTTTTAACATCTTTAAAATTAAATAGATTCGGAAAATAATTGAAAATGTTTTCTGTAGTTGCAATCCTCGTGTGGAAATTTTTGTTGGAATATACAATTGTAAACTTGTGCCCAAAAATACTACACATACATTTATTTAATTGCGATGTTGACGCGTGTATATTTTTTGTACTTAATATGTTGATCGTAAGACGGATTTTTTTTTTTTTTTTTAGTTTTAAAATTAAACCGTTGTAATTGTTTTTCTATAGTTGCTAGCACATCATTATTTGCCATTTGGTAAATTATTTTGCAGCATTTGTTCCAGACATTCTTTGTTTAAATTTTATTTTGAAGTTATATATCAACCTTTAACAAACACCAAAGGAGGTTATGGGTAGACTTTATTCCGCGTGTGGTCATTGTGTACTAAATCATTGCTGGTATTTTAAAGATTGGTTTTGTGCTGCAATGTTAGAATAGGTAATTTGTAAGTTATCTAATCAAACCTATTGTTTAACTTAAGATCATGGTAGGTAGGTTTTCCTCATTGGTGCAAAAACTCAAAACCTTTTTAATGAAATGCTTTGAAAAAAATTCAACACTAAAAACAGTTATACGATGCACAATTATGTGTAAGCGTTTTGCAAATTAATGCACCGTTCTTTCATAGACAATTATTTTGTTTGATTTTAGCTTAATTTCGTAACAAAATTGGCGATATTTTGGGTGTAAAATCCTGAAAAATACGAAGCATATTGCTACCAAAAAAATTACGTACAAATTATCTTATATTTGTGACAAATAAATGTGGGGATTCTCCAGTATGAAAATTTGTTGCTTTCTAAATCACCATAAAACTATTAGCCGTGACCTAAAATTCAAACTGACAATCCTAGTTTTGTGTATTATCCACCTTGGCGACTTCCCTTCAACTGCCTGCTGTGATGTCACAGATATCTGCCGCTCCGACGTTGAAACGAAGTTGTCCTGCAACAAAAAGTGGACATTTTGGGATGATGATGCGACTTCCCATCGAGACTTCGCAATGACGTCCAACTGTGACGTCGCAGTACCGTCCGGCTACAGCCTCTTCTACAACAGTGCGACGCTGCGATGACACTGCGATAAAATGACTAACCAATCAGATGTTAGATCGCCGACGACGACACATACAGCTGCGATAGATCATGCTCTATAGCAGCTGCGATTATAGCTCGAGAACAGGAAGAAGAATAAGAATTTTGTAAATAAACTGGCTCGACTAGAAGGAAGAAGATTAGTACCAGTGTAAACAAACAATATTAATGGCGTATAATGTGAAAGAAAACGATTTTGACAAAATGTCGAGTTTATGCTATCACGAACCTCATTAACAAACAATTATAACGCGTCAATTTAAGCCTGCATTTTTTTTTCATTCAACTGCCGTTTTTGCAGAAATAGGCCACTGAAAGGCATGATACGCCCCGCCGCTATCGCAGTATTGTAGAATCGAGCGGCGACATTTCGCATGCAACGCTCACAATTTTTATTTCGCTGTCGCAGCGTCGCGCTATTGTAGCAAGGGCTTATGACGTCGCGTCGGCGTCTTGCTGCGGCAATCTCGAGCTTTTCGAGATCTTGAAGGGACATCAATGAGACGTAGTCAATACGGGACGTTCATACGACGTCACAATGTCCCTCTGTGACGTCCTAACGACAGCGTTAAGACAATTCAGTGCAGTATCCAGCTCGTTAATTACCACAATAAACAACCGAATTATCTTTAGTAATTTTTTGTATTTACTGTAAAAACTGTGTTCTATGGAGTTGATTGAACATACAAAACTTTCTAAACCATTACAGTACATATCATGCAACTTAGAATAACTTTATAAGCACTGTAGCACAACGTTTAAAATAAAATACATAGCAGCACCAATCCTCTTAAGAGGACGTGTTATTCTACATCATTCCGACACCAAAATAATTTACTGTCTCAAAATCGACCCTGAATATTATAAAGCTCATTATTAAGCTTAATTTTTGGCCTCAGTTTTAGACCACATTATTAAAATTCGTCATTAACCATTCCTTTCCAACACAATTATACAAAACAATTTTATGACCATAATGTAAACCTAAATAATAAATCTCACTTTTATCCTCAATCCTGACTTCATCTTCAATCGTAACATTCCTTCACAACCCTCATTTTCGTCCTCAATATTCGCTGTCATCTTTAAACCTCATTTTTGTTTTGAGGCTTTAATTATTTCCTCAATTCTCACCTCATCCTCAAACTTCACTTTCGTCTTCAATCATAACTTTCGTTCTCAGTTCTCCAGTTTCATAGATCCGTTGTAATAAACTCTGTTCCACATAAAACATTTTCTTGTAACTTAGATAGGAAATGTAATAACTTAAGACGATCACGTCTTGTGTGCACAACCGTATATATATATATATATATATATATATATATATATATATATATATATA
>PNEQ01119183.1:0-33417 GCA_003012365.1 Medauroidea extradentata
GCTCAGGTCCCGCGCTTGCCTTGTGTGGCGCGGGCCCCGGTTCAGGGTGGTTGGACACTTCTGTCGCCCCAACGGTCCCCGAAAGGGGCATAACACCCCCCTATTGGAGGCGTGGGGTTAGTTTCTACTCCATCATTCACCCCCATGTGCAACCTCCATGCCCCACCAACACTCCAAAGATAGGCACCGGAGCAGGTTGTCCCGAACGGCCCGACAGGCGAGGCGCCTCCAACGGGAGACACGAGAGATCGCTCGCAGCAGGAGCCCTATCTCTTCACCTGACCCGAACCATAGTCCCTCCAAAACCGCGGAGGCACCAGAGACAACAGTGAGAAACCCCTGTACTGCCGCCAGGCAGCAGGAACGTGACGCAGCAGCTCGGCAACGTAGAGAACAGCGGGAGCAGGCAGAGGCTCAGGGGAGATGGGCCTTCCCCGATTTTGATCGGTGGGAAGAGTCTCACCAACGACCCCACCATCCCACCTCTACCCCGCTCATTGTTGAGACCCTCAGTAGGTGGCCAAGTGAACTTATTGAAATAGACCTAGCGGTCCACCTCATTGTCGTACCCCGAGCACTACCCACCGAGGCGGTGTCAACAATGGCTAGCTGGCAACAATGGTTAGCCAAGCAGGACGAGCGCAGGAAGGGCTCGACCGCACCAGGGGTGGCAGCTTAGGTAGGAACGTAATTGTTGAGACCCCGGTGCAACAAACTGTTTGTACTTAAAGCCTGCTGATATTGTTGGTTTTTTCGGTAACACCTGAATTGAACACCGCTGCAAACCACTTTTGTAAACTGTAAATTTATTACCAGGTATCCGTCCAAAATATTGACCAGAAGGCAAACTTCCTTCTCCTTTCGGGTTCTGATCTTTGCATGTGACCGTTCAGCTATTGTCATCTTCACAATGATACTTAACACATTTTAAGTTCAGCGAATGGCTTGTTTATACCATACTGCTCGGTAGCTATGATGTTGTGTAGTGCTTTTTGTTGTAGACGTCAAAGTATGTTATATTTTATATTATGTGCACAGTGTCAAAATAAATTACACAAAATGAGTAAGAGGATATAAAAGGATTTTCATTGTTACACACCATTGGATCAAGAGGAAAAAGAAAACGTGGATAAAAGGATGTGAAAATGGCTATGGAGTATCATAGCGTACTTCTCGGAGTTACCATCAACAGTTCTCTAAGCAGTATGTCAAAATTTGAAGAAATTAAATTTTCTGGAGGATTTTCTGAATTCGGTTGACCTCGACCCATCAGTCCTACTAGGTGGGTTGTTCACATCACAACCTTGAATGCCAGTACAGATTATTAAGATGCTGGAGTGACTTTCTTGGAAGATCTCACTTATTCACTGTGCTGGAGAGGCTGTTTGTATTGTGCTGAATGAATTGAAGATCAAAAGTTGTGATGATAGTTTTTAAAAGGTTTGTTAAGTAAGCCGTGTTTTGTCCGCAAAAATAGCAAATAAATTTTGGAGCTATACCATACCTAGATTTCAATTAATTCAACAGAAAAAACCTGTCCCATTAAAAACACTGCATTCCTTAAAAATTTTTAATTGTTTGTTTTTATTTGCAAAGTACCCTAGCTACATTAGTACACTGTGTGTTTTAACTCTGTGTGCGCATCATTTATAAACATAATTGATCAAATTACATTGTGTATGTAATGTTCTTTTTTTTCTGATCTACATTAATTTTTCGTAGACTAGGCTCCTGGTATGTTAACTGTATCTTTGATAAACTGTTTACTAAAATGAATTTTGTAAAAAAAATAATAAAAATTCTAATAAGTTGCATATTTAGCATATTTAAGTAGGAATTGCACCATTTTACACTCAAATTTTCCCAGGAGAGACGCCCCCCCCCCCCCCACATTACTAGAGAGGATTTGGGTGTTCCAATATGGACCCTCCCAGTCCAGAAATGTTCCTACGCCCCTACTCATTATTAATAAGGGCTAAGAAAAGGTATCAGCAAGATGAAACAAATGTATTTTCGCATGGTGCGTCGCCAATGAACGGCCCATACTGTGTGGCATGGACTCAGTGAGGTTGTGGGGTATGTGTCGCCGCTGTGTTATAAGGGCACATTTTCCAGATTTTGACGAGTTTTGAGAGGTGTTGGCTTGGCTACAGTGCATTGGTGTACATGGTTTCTAAGGTCTTGATTGGTTTCATCTGATCTTATTTCTATAATTTGGACCAATCCTCGTATTCATTTTGGCCAGTGTTTTATTTTCGAGTGGACAGAGTTGTTTTAATCTTAAATGTGTCATACGGTTACTTTTTCCAGGAGCAGCTGTACAGGTACAGTTGTTTTGATGACAAAAAGTTTGAATACTTCCTGCACCGAGTGTGGTGCATGCTAAAGCGTTACAACACTTTCTTTGGGGGAAACATGACAGAGGGACAAGGGACCCAGGCTGCTTTGCCCGTGACGGTTTTCGAGTGCCTCAACCGAATGTTTGGAGTCACCTTCGAGTGCTTTGCTTCTCCTCTCAACTGTTACTTCAAGCAATATTGCTCGGCGTTCCCCGACACGGATGGCTACTTTGGCTCCAGGGGGTAAGTGCCATGCTCTATTTATTTTTAGAATTCCTCAAAGAGGGCGTGGTAGTTAATAGTAAGCTCTGAGTTCAACAGTTGAGATCTACACTTTTAAAAGAAAATATAGAAAAACTGCAAAACAACAATCCTAGATGATTATGTTTACCAACTTTATGAGCAAACATTTACGTGGAATGATGCATTTGTTAAGCATGATCTCTTGCGCCGCTATTAAGCGTACGAGATTTCGGCATCAGAGATAGTTTTTCAGGTATATGTTACTCGAGGAAAATTTTTCTCAGAAAGTTGGCAAAAATCTATTTTCTAGGATTGCTGTTTTTTGATTTTTGCAAATTGGCTTCGAGAAACGTACAATTCTGAACTCATGCTTTTAGCGCTAAATTATATACCATACAATCTTACGTGGCATTCTTCAGGGATGTGTGAATATTCTAAAATTGAGAATATAAACCTGTTGTAACTAGACACACTTTTTGATTTGATGTGTTCTGTAAAAATAAAATATCTTCGATGCAAGATATTGATTGTACGTAAATTGAGAAAATGAATTTTTGGCTGCAAAAGTTTTCCTACTTAATCTTGATACGAAATATTGCTGTAGTAAAGCAAAATATAGGAAATGAGTGATGAATGTCAATTAATTTTTTTGAACAGGCCAATATTGGAATTCAAACCATTAAGTGGCTCTTTTGAAGCCAACCCTCCTTTTTGCGAAGAACTTATGGAAACGATGGTAGATCATTTTGAACGTCTGCTTTCGGATTCTTCTGAGCCCTTGTCGTTCATTGTCTTCATTCCCGAGTGGAGGGACCCTGCTCCAAACGCTCTGCAGAAACTGGAGGCAAGCCACTTCAAGAGGAAGCAGGTGGTCGTCACAGCGTACGAACACGAATATCGCCATGGATTCCAGCACATTGTTTCCAAGTGAGTGCATGTTATTGTTTTGACATGGTTACTTGTTAATTTATTTTTCTTTAGAAAAGTCCATGCTTAGCACATGAGCTCTGTGATGTAGCAGCTGTAGCTTGTGACAAGCAATCCGTTTTACGTGTAACTGTTAAACATATTTTCAATATAGTAGAGCCCTGTTATAACTTTATTGAAAGCACCCAAATAATTTCTACTTTTTAAATGGGAAAATGAGTTTTCAGGACCAACTGAACTTAACCTTACAATCAGGTAAACATACGTGGGAACACTGTAATAGGGTTCTACTGTAAAGCATACAAGGTGAGAACACTGCAAATGTGTTCATATTCCTTGTGGAGTTGAGGCTGGAGATATTATGTATCTTATCTACAATGTGGTAGACATTTTATGAACTATTGGATTTTCTTGGTTTGTTCCCTTTTTTTCCACAACTGTAGTCAATCACATTGCCACCCTCGCCTCATTTCATTCTGTCCGCTCTGTCAGCTGGTTGTCAATGACAGGTTTACGTGTAGAGTAGGGCAGGCATCTGTAGAACTTCACGTGTGGCCATGTGAACTGAAGGTGGAAATGGTGTATGACTGATACGTCATATTGGTTTTGTGATGTAAAATGGTTTGAGAAATGTCATATTATTTGGAATAGTTGCCTCTTTGATTGACTGTTGGAGTAGTGACCTACCTCTTATCTAAGATTTTGGTACAAAGTGGCCCACAATTATGTAAATCAGCGGGACAATGTTTATGTGATAAACACTATTGTATTATAAAATTATTGTTATTATTATAAAATTGTGCTCTTCCCTCTTGAAGTCATACAGTAATTAAATTTTACTGTTAAATTTACGCCGAATTACCTTCATTAAGCTTCTGTTTGCAGGAGTGACTTGAACGTGAGGTCAGCCCACGGGACGCTAGTGGTGTGGCTGCAGAACAATGCTGGTTACCAGCGCTGGGGTCCCAATGAGGAGCGTGTGGAAGCCTTGCTGGAGGCGTTCCGGCCAGGACGGGAGAGGGAGCGCGACCGACAGGAGCTGCTTTCTCCACAGAGGAACAACTCCGGGGATGCTGTCCCCAACCCGCAGACACCACCAGACAAAGTGCCCATGGTGCCAATGCCCGTGCCCGTCGTCTCGGTGCAAGTTTCCACGGGGCCGCCCGTCTGAGTTTGCATCCTACAGACCAAGCACGATTGATCTCGAGAAGTTTTACCTCCGTGTTTGTATCGACGTAGGTCATCATTTCACCTTGTTTTAGGTCAGTTTTATTGTAAATAGTTTTTCTACGTTTTAACTATCGACATTTTATATGCCGTGCGAGATGTAGATTTTTGAAACATGTGAGCACATCAGCTGGGAATGATTGTGTCGTCACATTGGACGGGTGGAGAGCTTGCGAGGAAAACTTGCCATGCAACATGAACACTATCTTAAAGGAAGCTGCAGTAGAGCAAGAGTGTGTATTTATATGTGTGTGTTAACAGTTTATTTTCTTTGTTTTATGCAGAATTTTACAGTTCTGTTCTGCAACAGAGATACACTATGTATCATAGTGTGATGTGACATTGTATGTACCATATTTTTTTATTTGTTTGCAATCTTATTACCAGGTCGTGTAGCAGTGTAATTGCTTAGTGGTTACTCTGGTCTGTAATCACATTTGGATTACTGTTGCTTTTTTTTAAGTAACTGCACATGGTAGCTACTGATTATCTGTACATATTTGTAAGTTTTCGCTGATGAGGAAACTTTCAGCTGATTTGCAGTAGGTCATTGTTTTGTTTGAACGAAATTATTGTGATTTATACTACTCTTAGCTTGCAGCAGGTTGATATATTCAAGACATAAATTGACATGTCATAATATCAACTAAATATTTGCAAGATTTGTGTTGAGCGTAGTGTCCACTGTAAAAACAGCTTATTTTTTAAAATTACTTTGGGCACGTGACACTGTTACTTGTACCTGATATCTGAGCGATGAGTTTTATAAGTGGTAATTTTATTTTTTCTGTATTTTTTTTTTAAACAATGATAGATATATTTTAATGGATGCAGCTGCAGTCTGTAGAAATGTAAATATGTACTGTAGTGAAATATTGACCTATTTTTAAACATTTACAGTTTTGTTTGACTTTGTGAGTGAGGCAGTAAGAGATCAAGTCTGTTGCAGTTATGATGGTTGGTTTTATATAGTTTTGAAATTTGTGGTAGTAGCTGACTTCAAGTGTACATAGGTCATAGGTAGGGCTGCAGTGATAGGGGGACATGGACGAAATCCCTCACTACCATTTTAAGATGTTGGCAATAACAGCACATTGCTGTGTACTGTAGGCAACCCCATCGCCTTCAACTCCCCACCTCCCTTCCCCTGTGCTGCTCTGTCAAGGTACTACATAGTATAAACTAATGTTCGAATAATGGGAAATCTTTCTCTTGCAACGCATATCGCAAAACAGATGTGGCGACTCACAACTCTATTATATGAATCCTCAGTGGATGCAGATAAATTCTTCATTAGATAGAACAGGTGCAAAAGTCCAAAAAAATGTATTGCTTATTGAAGATACCTGAATTTTGTATAACTGTACTCATATTTATAACAAATACTGTAATTTGGATGGTACCAACTAGCTACAGTATAACCCCAATTTTACGAGTACCAGATTTTACGAAGTAACGATTTTACGAGGCTATCATCAAGAACTGTCAGAAAATATTATCTAAAAAAATTTTTTTAATGAGAAAGAAATGAAAGAAATTGCAGTTTTAACGATTTATTGCTTAACTTCGATTTTATATTGATACAGTGCATGTTCCTGACAGTGCTGTTGTGAAATTGAGTGTCTCGTTAAATCGAGGTCTCGCTATATAGAAAACCCCGATTTTACGACAGTATTTTCGGGAAATATGGACTTTCGTAAAATCATGGTTCTACTGTATACATGAGTATTTTGGTATGCAAACTTTTTAAAATAAAATTACTACGTCAGAAATACATACTTACACTGGTATGGATTTCCCTCATATTTTTAAGCCCATGGTATTTATTTTGATAAACAGAAAACTGAGTTAGACTTGCAAAATTATTGTCAGGAGGCCTTAATTGAATCTGGTTTCATTGTGGCTACGTAGAATTTCTATTTGAAATTTTAGCTTTGCTTTTTGGCACGACCTTGGTAGGGTACGTGGGTTCAGTTGAAGTCCAGGCAGTTAGATTTCTGCATGCCGTGTACATTGCACCATGCATATGTGAGTCACGTGCCACGATTGGCAGACTGAGACGGGAGGTTGCCACAATACATGGCGAATGTTCTCGGCTAGCGATCCTGTCGTTTAACCTGGAACAACCAGTGTTTGTAAGTTCCTCCTTCTGGAGCTGGAAGAACAGCTAGGGCATCGCTGATCAGTTGAGTAAGCAGGTGACCAGAATTTTAGTAAAGGTAGCCCTCTTAGATTTGAAAGTTAACTTAGAGAAATAGCCCCACTTTATCTCAGCGTGTTGAAGTAAAGCCTTACTTTCACACAGCTTTTCAGATTTTAAATTATAGTAGTTTGTGAAGATTTGAATTATTTTAGCACATTATAGAAATCACTACTTCAGTGACGTAGTCAATTTTATTGTTTTTGTGTCGAATCTAGTCCAAATTTGTAAATGTATTATTTTTGTAATAAATATGCAAAACGATTTTCATGTCTTTTGTTTTTTAATTGTTTGATTGGCTGTTTACAGTTTCTATTATTACCTCTTAACATTCGCATCCAAATTCTACTGTCGCTGACTATAGTTGCACCTCTAGTCTTGGTGGTGACAATATTTTTAATCTGATCTGATTGCCATTTCCTTTGCATTATTTTTTGGGTATTTTAATGTTCAGTTGAGTTGCTGTAGGAAGAAAAATCTGCGTTCAAGGTATTAGTTTGGAGTCTTTGCATAATCCTTTTTGTTTGTAGTGTATCTGTACCGAAAGTTATAATATAAAGATTCGCTAAGTGTGTTTGTATAATAAAAGGGGTTGTGGGACAAGGACTTTGTTTCAGTCCCAGCCAAAAACTATGCAATAGTGTTTCGACGTAGAAAAATTTTTGTTCACAAAGTTTGCTGTAGTGGAGTTTAACAGCACAATTTTTTTTTAGATTGATGCTATTGTATTGAAATTTTGTTATGTGACAGAATTGATACATTAAAAATAAAACATGTATTTTGAATGTATAAGTTTTATACACATACATTTGTTTTAGATCTTTTCTGGGATGGCAGCAAAAATAATTGGTATTAGGTATACTGATGTATTTTAGTAAAAATTGTGAGTGCCATGTATTTTATATTCTGCCAGTGCCGCTGCTAACATATAGATATAAAGGCTATAATTCTGTATTTGACATGTTTTCTAAATAATAATTACAGTTCATTTTGATTCTAGAGAAGTGGTACTTGTGGCAAAAAAAAAACCTGACCTACATAACTGAAACAGACAAACTTGTAATGCCTGCGGTTACTTTGTGCTACAGTTAACATGTACATAACTTGATCATTTCAAGCCAGTCAAGTTTTGATGTAAACAAGATGGTATACATGATTTTAAAAGTTTATAGGTGGAGTATATTTTTTTGATTCTGTGCTCAGTATGTGTTTACAAAATACCATATATTGGTGGTACTCAAAATAAAATACAACAAAATAGTGTACAGTATATGGCTGTGAGAATATTTGGTATGGCGAAATAATAATGAGAATGGAGTAATATAATTTTTTTATCTTGGTGCTCATGTGCTCTATCCTCTTACTTCACCTCTGAAAACATAGTCTCCGGAGATTGTCTTTCGAGAGTGACACCAACGTGGATAGACACCCATGACTGTCTTTATTTGTTCTCCAACACCTCTTTCTACCAAAGTATTATTACACTTGGCAACACTGTAGACTGTAATCTGAAAACCTTTATACATCTTACTAAATTATATGTTCTCAGATTTTACAATGTTTTTTAATTACTTGGTACTTAAATTTTTTTTTGAAAATATCAGTACTACCTATGTTGTACATATATCCCATTTGTTTTTTTTAGACATCTGATTAAAGTAATAACATCACTTTTGTTTGTCTCTAACGCACTCATCTCTACTAGAAAGTTAATGTACTGTACTAACACGTGATAGCGACAGTGGTACTGTATTAAATTTGTCATTTGCATCGGCAGTAAAAGTTGATGTTACACAAAGCTATAATTTACTAAATGTACTGTATTACACATTCAAGGGAATATGAAATGCTTTTTTTTCTGTCTCCTTCCCAGCTACATTTCAATGAGACTTATTCTTTGAGGATTGCTGTAGACTGCATCATAAAAGTGACACTGATTTTTGTGAATTTGTAATAACACTGTGACCTGATCTGTACATAAAAAGTATCACAAGACATTTTAAAGACAGTCACACTGCGCCATTTACGATTTCTACTAACCCAGTAACGTCTTTGTATAGAAATTGTATGAGAGACTAAGAAAAGTTACAGAATAGGCCTCCAGGTCTGGTAACCTAAGACTTAAAATCAAAAATTTAATCTTAAATTAGTATATTATGCAAGGGTTCATTAAATTTTTGTATAGGCAGGTAATCATTACATGTTTTTCGTGTACAGTATACGCAATGTATTGTAAACACACACATGTTACAGATTCTCGTTAAAATGTTACATTTAATTTTTAACCACACTTCCATGTTGTGATACAAAACCTTTTGTTTACACAGCAGCATGTTTCCAATTTCCACTTAACTTTTGTCAGGATCAAAATGAAGTAAAATAATTTTTGTTTCAGATTAATAAAACTTCATAAGGTTCTTACAACCCTAGAAATTACAAGAGGCCCAGCAAATGTTATTTCAATGTTGTGACTGGCTGAAATGGTTGCATTATAAAAACTCCACATGAAAGATTTACCTGCTTTATCTGGATTGTGGATTTCTTGCCTTGTTGCATTTTAATTGTGGCATGAAGTATTAACCTTGGTATCACTGTCTGAATGAAACTTTCCACAGTGTGGAGTGATTATATGTTTAGAAAAAACTTGTGCATCTTATTTTTGTACATATTTTCTTCCTTAGATCTTTCATTTCTCTGAAAATATCTTGTGTGCAAATGAATCCATGTGTACATTTACCTGCAACTGTACATATTGTATGAAATTGTTCATATAATTTAGCATGAAATTTTATACTGTACATAGTATATAGAAATATGATAAGTTCTAATGTACAAAATTTTATATTTTACTGCAAAAAAATAAGTAAAATTTCACGTTTAAAGCATTTTGCTATATTTGATTTTATGCAACTTTGCTATAATTTTGCTTTGTAAAGAAATATTATTGTACTTAGGTTATGTATGTTTTTCAACCTCCACAGATCTGATGTAGGTCAGTATGTTAGTTGCCTAGACAAATTTTTTGGTAAGAAAATAGGTAGCTTAGAACTTTTCGTTTTTGTGTATTTTCTTTCCGTATTTGTAAGATAGTTGTGTAAACAGATTCAAATTATTGAACAGATAAAGAGCTCTATAATTTTATTGGATAGCAGCCAGACGCTACTGCCTTATGTTCCCAGAGGGTAAAGTGCAGCTTATAGCTTTATGTATCGCCACATGCGTAGTTGCTATTATTTGTTAAGTGGTATTTATATTTTCTATTTGTAGCATAGACAGATATTATGTGATTTCTTAGATGCAGAGGTAAAGTAGTAGCTACACTTGTCTGTGTTAAAAAAAAAATACCTACTACACCTTTTACCGCACTGACTTTGTGCTTTTAACTATGACCGATAACTTTGTGTTCTTAATTATGATATATTATTTTGACATGCAAATTTAAACAAGAAAATTAAACTGAACTGCTCCCTCTTTTTTTTTTTTTAGTTTTTTTTTTTACCACTGTTTAAAAATTTTTTAATATTTAAAGTTTGTTGATAATGATTTGCAAATACTATATTTATCAGAAAATTGTGAGTGTTATTACTGAATCAGCTGAAATATAAAACTAGTATGGCATTGATGATAATTGCAAGTTTACATCTAGAATTCTAAAGGTGGACACTTTATTACTGGACTCTTAGTGAGTCAACTATACCAAGATGACCATAATTAAAGCAAAGTGACAAGAATGTGAACTAACAGCGCTAGTAGTCTACTAGTTATGGAGTTTCTGAGATACATTGTTCCATTCTGTACTGTTGTCTTCGTTTCTAATATGTTGTCTCGTGTTAAAAACACACTGATTTTAGTACTGTATTAGTATTTGTAAAAGTTATATTGCTGATATGCAAGTCATACGATGACAGCTACTAACAAGTCCTTCAAATGAACTTTTATAATTGGAAAGCAAATTTCAATGGCATTAAAAAACATTCCACAGAAAGTTTTTATGAAAACAGAGAAAGAATGTGTTCCAGTAAAGTAGACAAACAATTTGTAATGTTCAACTTCCATTACACAGAAACGTAATGGAAGCAGATTCCGCAGAAGGTGAACAAAAACTTGAGGGTGTCTATTCACCACACTTTTCACTTTTAATGTAAACACAAGTTACAAAATATAGTACTATATTATTGTTTGACAAAGAGGTGACTTCCCCCTATGCTTTGCATTGTGAACATTTTAAGTTGGATTTTTTGGTAGATGTGGATGGTTTTGCAACCAAGAGGCAACTGCGTGGAATCACCAGCCATAAATATTGTCAATCAGTTGTAGTAAGTACGGTATGATTACAGAGCTATATACAGTACTTTTCAGAGCTAGCCTATATACAGCAGTAGAATCTGATCATGGTAATGTTGCTTATTGTATGCAGCAAGGTAGTCAAACATTCTAATAACAGTGGATTCTCTATGTATTGAAACCTATTGGATTGAAATATCTGCATAAATGGTACACATTCTGGGGTCCATTTCATTATTTTACAGCTTTTCAAGACCACATCCATTGAAATTCCTCATGTGTTGAATTTTTGTCAGCCCCATAAGAAATGTATTTAACAAGTACACTTCTACCTGGAGATATCAGACTTGCAAAGTGATATCATCTATACCCAAATGTTACAAAAATTATTCTGTCATAAAATATATTCTAATGTAAACATACTGTACGCACCAGCTCTGAGTTGTTTGCATTTTTCGTCCTAAACGTCGTATATGCTACTGTAGCAAACACGTCCTAACTTTAAACTTTACTACAGCTAAATGCATTAACATGCTATTGGCCTCGTATTATTTGTATATTTCCGGAAGAAAAAGGCCTACCCGCCAGGGACTTGAAGTTTGGGGTGCGCAAACAGTAAATTTTATGGCTGAAGTGGAAGACGTGCACGATACTTCAGGTGCACCCATTGATGTTATCTTCTGCCTATTCTTATCTCAATGGTTAGTCCCACTTAATAAACATATTTTGGCAGTTTGGTGTAGAATTTTAAATATCTCGTTTTTTGAAAGGCAATACCGAAAAACTACAAAAACAACACTGGATAATATTGGCCAACGTTATGAGCAAACATTTACCCAGAACAATGCATTTGTTAGGTGTAATCTGCTGTGCCACAGTTAAAGGTACGTGATTTCAGCGATTATCAGAGAAACTTATTTACTCCGAAAGTTGGTAAAACTTTATTTTTAAGGTGGTTTTATTTTATTTTTGCAGATTCACTACAAGAAACATACAATTTTAAATTTATGTTTTCAGCGCTGAATTATCTACCATGCCCTTTTAAGTGAGAGGTTGTATATCTAGTGCATGCTATTATATATTTGTCGTGCTCATTTCCAAGTAGGAAGAATATGCACTGGGTTGCTATAAATGTCACCCCTGCCATTGGTAACAGTTGATGTTTCTTAATCTAAAAAAATAGTCTGTACTACTGAACGAATAATGAACATTACCAATTTACTTTAGCAATTTTGTACTATCAATAATTTTGCATTACAATAATTTGACATATGCACACTTTTTTTGTACACAAAATATTGACACTTGAAGAAAGTGGCATAGTGCATATAATGTGCAGCTCCATGCAAAGTCACAGTGGATATGACCGACCACCCTTATCTTCCCTTTACTCTGACATGAAATTAAACAAGATCATGAATGTCTTAAAAACAGAGATCTAATATAACCCTTTAAAATTAAAATACTGAATTGGCAAGTGTTCAAGTATTCAGACTTAGGCATTCAGTACCAGTCTATGCACACTGTAACCCTTTACCACTGTCAAATTAGTTGCGGCGACACAAGTGCTTATCAAACCTGTAAGGCTGTGTGGGTAGCTTTTTCACGTTGGTGCAAAAAATGGTAACAGATTGCTTTGAACACATTTAATATTAACAGCAGTTATAAGATGTACAATTCTATGAATAGGTGTTTTGCAGAATAATTAATACATTATTCATTTTTAAAAAAAAATCGCTTGATTTTGAGCTT
The DNA here is from genome assembly GCA_003012365.1 of Medauroidea extradentata. NCBI lineage: Eukaryota > Metazoa > Arthropoda > Insecta > Phasmatodea > Phasmatidae > Medauroidea > Medauroidea extradentata. The sequence continues at coordinate 12,973 of PNEQ01119183.1, forward strand.
ATTTCCATAAAGAAATTAAAAATGGCTTGGGTACAAAAATGTTTAAAAAAACTACAAGGTTTATTGCGACCAAGAAATAAGGTACAAATCGTAATACATTTGTGACAGAAAAATGTAGACACTATATATATTCAAAATCATTGTAAACCTACTCGGTATGGCCTTAAAATAGATGTTGGTTTAACATAATTAACTATTTGTTCAGTGAGATTATAATTACAAGACAGTGAAACCTTCCTATGCTAACAATTAAAAATCTATAGCTGTACCTGGAAAATGAGGGACCTAACCATCCTCTTTCTCCCGAATCCAAATAAATGATGGACTAACAGCTCTTGTAAGCAGCATGTCGTAGAGCAGTGCTGTGAACCTGTTTCATCCAAATAACTGCTTGCCACCGAGCACATTTTCTCATTCAATAATGACCAAACTGGTTGCTTTCAAACAAATACTAACTACTGTAGCTGTAGTCATATTTTGGTCTCTGTTGGCAGTAGCATGGTACACGGGTACAGGACTGTACAGGGTCGTGCAAACAAGGGGGCAGGGGAAGGGTGGTATTACACCCCCCCAAAGTAGGAAACCAGGGAGGACAAAAAATGTCTTTTGCTACCTCTATTTCCCCAAATTCTTTTCCCACAATTTACCATTTTCAGACATTTACATTTCAGAATGACATTTGTTAATTTGTAGCAAGGAAAAAATGTAGGTGATCACACCCAAAGTAGTGTTAAATAATCTCATTGCAAGTTTCCAAGGATTTATTTTAATCTACTGCTCCAATCACATAAAAGTTGGCCAGGTATAAAATGTCTCTGCCTTTCTCTCCTCCACGTTCAACAGGAAACACAGCATGACCAACATTATGCATGCTTGTGCTTGTATGATGGTATGCTTGTGCTTGTATGATGGTTGCCAGTTGCAAACACAGCCTGTACCGTACACAGAAACGACTGCAGAATAGTCTAATCCACCCTGATCAGTAGGGAAGTGTCCTCTGTCCATTGCCTACATCCTTCCTTTCTTCTTTTGAATGGGCCTAGTTGGGACCACACTTGTTCGACCTTTTGTTCTTTGATCTGTGCCCAGTATTGCTGCATCTTTTCTTTGTACGATTCCATCATTTACACAGACCAGGGGTACTTTTTTTTTTTTTTCAGAGGCTTTTTTTCAATTTCCGTCTTGCAGATAGAAATTTGTCAATCCTTGTTCTTCGACATCCTCAGTCTCTGTCAGCCACATAATACAGACTTTGTTTTATCAGAAGGTTGCTAAAATTTACCGTACAAGTTTTGTATCACTCTTTAGGCATTGACAAAGCAGCACTTCATGCATTTTCTACAGTTCTCATTGTTTGACAACTATTTCTGTAACCACCCACAGAAAACGTTTGCTGTTCCCTCCTGATGGTTACTCACAGGAAAGAAGTTACAAATTCAGACATTTTTTTTTATATACAAAAACAGTTCACTGGGAGATTTGTAATGTTTTGTTACATAGCCCATGATATGTTATTTCTCTATGAATTATTTCACTAAGCCAACTGCTTTTTCATTATTTGCATGGTAGCATAAGAGCAAATTTTGACTTTTGACACACTGTTATGAGAAAGCAATGCGAGATAAAATTGTTTGGTAAGAGGAGGAAACTGTACTCGGAAGTTTCATATAAAAACCAAACATTATGTCAAAAAAAAATTAAATTATGATTTTATCGCACTTGACACCCTTAAGTACTGTAGATATTTGGCATGTTGGGTTCTGTTAACATACTTTAGGGAGGGAGGGGGGGGGGGGTGTTTCCTACACAACATTTTTCAGAAAAATTGTTCTAAACTATTTGGTGAAATTTTAGAAGTCAAGTATTTGAAGTTGGTAGAGTATCTGAAAAATATTTTATGAAACAATGTTATATAATTTAAACTGTTTATTTTTAAGAACTGTGGAAATGTGTTTTAAGTTACACATATACATAAATATGCAGAGATGAAAATGAAAACTTGTGGCAATTATTTTTGTTCTACAAATATGATACTGTAATCAACTTTCTCAATACTAACATAAATTTCTTCTGTTTTGCACACACTGAAAAATAAATTTGTAATTTATTATACATGATTTGTGACTATTTGATCTGGTACAACCCGTTTTACTTTAATCACTAACCACGGCAAAACTCTCTTGTGAAAGGCATGAAGGAGGTACAACAAATATTGTATAAGGACAATATGGGAAACTACAGCTTTTTAGCATCACTAAAGCGCGATATGTATTACCAACGGCATGAACTGGAAACACTAACAAAATTCACATTTTTGTGTGTCTATTTTGTATGGCTGTTACAAATTTACTGACTGGATTTCTCTTAGGCTAATATTACGAGAATAGGTTTACAAATAGAATCTTTAAATTTTAACTTATCAAAATAATAACTAAAATAGCACATTTATATTGTAACGGGGGTGGAGTGTTGATGTTGATGTCTGGAGTTGCGTTTGTTGGCGTTTGTCAATGCGGTTACTTATTCTGGAAGTTCTTGTTGCCATTGACTGGGGTGGAAGTTTGTGTCCGAGTTATATTTGCCCGAATGCTCAGTGGTGAGGTTACTATGTTGTTTAGTAAAAAAAATCAAACTGCAACTAGAACAGTTCTGATGATGTTTCCAGGAGATAATTTGATAAAAGCGGGAAATACTAACTAATAAAATAAAATTAGAAATACCAGCTCAGTTTGTATAGTTTCCAGGAAGGCTTTTGCTTACAATATGATTTTGCCGCAAGATACAGTTCCTTTTATAATTCTAAGACTCCTGGCTTCAGAACAATGAGAACAACGAACTTAAGTTTTTCTTATCGACAGAAGACAGCAAAAGAATATACTTATTTTTAGGCTGTTTGGCTACACACTGCAGCAAATTCACCACGAATTAGCAACGTCGTCACAATAAACAAGTGATCTGACTACATAATGAAAACTGTAAAGGCGAAGCTTTCATACGTTTTTAGTTGCTTTCTTTTCTTTCTACCTTACTACAGAAGTTACATTGATTCTTGTGTGTATACTAATGAAGACAATAGAGAAAATGCCAACACTGACAGTCTATCTAGTTGCGCCTGCGCCCCTTTGGTTTTCCTGCGCAGCCCCACTTCCTAACCGCAACTTCACACCGTCCGCCCTCTCCAGCCATCTTTTCAAGACTGCTCACTACATCAACACGTCCATTCCTGACCGACGACACAACTAGACTCCCGTCTAACTCAACACGTCCATTTGCGGCAGACACAAGACTCCCATTCGTGGCGAACGTACGCTGTTGAAGCCACCCGGTGGAGTGATACATCAGGATACAACTTCCTTTAAATAACAGTCAGTTGAGATTTATATCGACCGACAATTACGTAACACAGTTACAGATATACTTGCACAGCTTTCTATTGCACAGTAACAGCTAAATATTCATTAGTTTATTAATTGGGGATATGCTGCATCATCAATCTGTCGTGGATCATCACCTTTTCGGAGTTCTGTTGCGCCCGGCACTACCACCCCCGATGATGGCCTAACAACCAGCAGCTCTAGCTGCATTCCAACATGTCTCTGTACGTGCCTCCAGGCATCTGCACTCTGACCTGCCTGCCAGATAAATCCCATTCCAGAAGAGACGAGCTCAGAGTCTACTTGACATTTCCAAAATCCAAATAAGGCAAAATACACTATATAAATCACAAAATCAGATAAAATTGACCCTTAAAATTTTTATGTTACTTTCTCTACTAGCATCCCCAATTAATATGTTGGATCCGACTGTATACATACATACACTTGGTTAAGTTGGCCTAATTAAATTGAAGAAAAAAAAAATGAAATTACTGTATGATAAGAAGTCAAGTATGGGCTACGTGCCATTGCACGTAACAATATATTCTAAAATCGTGATTACGGTTCAATTTCTAAATAATATATATAAAATTGAAACTACCCATAGAGCAATGTGCTACTGCAGAAGAAACAGCGCTCGTATTGGCGTAAAGAGATAGTAACTTATTGTTGAACCCCCTTTTTAAGTGCTCACATTTTACATTTTGCTTTATTTGACATAATTTTTACCCTGACCTTGTGGAAACCTCGCTCAGAAAGTTTTTCCTTTTTACAATTTTCTGCATGTTGCACCAAAGTAGTAGTTTCACTTTTGTGTTTAGAGTGGGCAGGGTATTAAGACAGGGCCAACCCACAAAAGTACAGATAGCAGTTGCTCCTCATGTGGAACTACTGCACAGCGAACCCTCTTAAAATTAAATGACAACACTTGCTAGGGCACCAAAACAATGTTCTTAATACAATAGTTCCTTGCGGGGTTGTTGTTCTGCAAGGACACCAAATATTTAAGGGTTCTATGAAAAGTGAAGGCTAGAAGGAGCTATTAGGGTAGCCTTGAAGCCCATATCAAATATCACCACTGTATGCCATGTACCGAGTTAGTGTGACAACTTTGCACTTGACATCAGTTACGGGAGGAAAGTGTATGACCATATTACTGTATTGGCGTGAAGTTCAGCACACTATTACATCAGAGTTTCTGACATCAGCGGAACACTGACTTACGAAGATCTGGAGTTCTTGTAAAACAATACCTTTCAAGAAAATATTACATTAGAGAAATGTGTGTTGTCATGTCTTGTGCAACTTCTTGCAGATCATAGTTGTGCTATACAATATGCTTTAAATTCAAAATTTGAACGAGACACATGATTTAAATAATTTACAGCCAGTTAAAAGCTGTGTTGTACAAATTCCATCACTTGATATCCAATGACGCAAACAATGTAACAAGGACGTATGTTCAGGTTGGGCCCATCTAATAAAATTAAGGATTTGCATACAAACATTCCACCGTATCATAACATTTAAGTAGGTAATTATAGGCAAAACATTTTGACACAATCATATCAGTGCTATCTTCAACTTTGCTTGCTTGGATACCAAAAATTTCCCACTGTATTTAAGCACAATAATACAACCTTAAAAATTATTTCCCTTTGAATTTGTTCCTGTACATATTTTTCCTTATAATAATAAAAAAAACCCAGAACATTATACAGTCAACTCTATAATCCATGTGCACAGTGATGGTTTTATGTTCTCTGACTTATTTGTAGCACCTTATAAAATAATTTACTAAAACAATTTTCTTCGGAATAACCTTGGCCGCAGTATTACAATGCTGTGACCAAACAGCATTGTGATCTTAATTTAATTAACGTCAATTACTAGGTTTGTGGGCTAGTTTTGTAATGTTTACTGCCCACTATTTTTGATTACCCACAGCATCACCCTTCCCCTTACAAACCAGGATCAGCTCGAATAGTTGGTAGTGGACTATACAGTAGTTGTTAACTAAAATAGTTTATTGTTGATCTCAATAGCAACTGCCACAGTTTACACAAGATTAAACAGAAAAACATTCACCGTCCATGAATGCTCAATAGTGAACATAATACTGGTGTTACTTCCCCTACAAGTACAGCTTACATAAATAACGTGACGTGCACATCATTAAATTTCTCACTGCAATTTTGGTATTGTTATTAATTAGGACTGGAGGGATGCAATTTTGAAACACACTTGCTAAGAGAATAAATTTATTTATGTAAGTAAATAAAACAAAAGTGATACAGCATTTTAAAAACTTGGATACTGCTCGAGTACCACTGAAAATGTACACAACTCCATGTAGTCTAAAACAAACCAAACTGTGATTAGACTGTGACACTGTAAACATGACGAGCTTTGCTTCTACTGCAAGATTTAAATGACATACAAAACACACATGAAAATATTCATCTAAGTAAAGTCTATAGAATAAATGGCACATCGAAACACACATACTGTGAACATACACATATTGGCACTTAAAAAAAAACCAGTACAATTAAAAATAACAATACAGAAAAATCTTGACACACAAATGAGATTTATTTTGCCTACTGCTACATTCTGTACAAAAATACACAAATTTTCTCCTAAAAGTACATCCTTACTAGAGATGGGACACTCCTCACATTATTTTTAATTTCAGTTCCTCGAAAACCTAAGTATTCATCACAATTTCCTGAAGCTAAGACTACCATTCCTTATCTGTCTTAACATTTCACTGGTTGGCCACACCACCACTAATATTTTGCCAACGTGTAGTTTTATAGTAATATGAACCTCCATTACACACAAAATATGCATTAAGAAAATTCTAAAATATAGCTTAAATTAACAACGGGTGTTTGTGAATGTTGTGAAATTATGAAATTCACATTTCATTGCTTTGAAAAGTATACATTTTATAATTTCAATCAAACAATAATTTGAGTTTACTATGAAACAGTTATACAAAGGGTAAACGCTACCACTAAAGCTAACATACCTACATTCTCTCATCTTTATTAAATGAGTTTTTACGCAAGATGACATTCATGGCACATCTAGTGCAATATTAAAAAGTATGTCAGTTTTTTTTTTCCTTGGGGAAAAATTTTTCAACCATAATGGTAAGAGGAAATTATACTCCGAGATGTGCAGAGAGGGATACTAAGAATTAAAACCTTACCAGAAAATAAATTAAGAAAACTATGGACTGTAGTTCAGCTCAAAGATCCTTATTTTCATATATCCACTGTACACTTGTAACTGAAATATTTTTAAATTGTGTAATTATTTTTGTTGAGACAGCTTAAAGCAAAAACGATGATGAGCTATACACCTTCACATTTTCTATTACATCATTGCTGTTTGGTAATCAAAAGAGCTATTCACTAATTCTGATTCAAGAAATTGTTTTGAATAAACTTTTAAGTACACAATTTCCTGCATGAAATCTTGTACAAAACACACACAGCATTGCGACACCTTAACAAGACACGCCAATATAAATAATAAACAGCCAGGCCTCACAGTTCTTTGGCATTCTATACACATACAATGTAAAAGCTAATATGTGGAAACATTTTTGCATTTTTTAAAAATAGAGAAACTTTAAATTTATCATAATTTAAGTAACTCTTGAAAAGGTGCAAACGTACTTTCTTGGCTAAAAAGTTGTCATTAAATACCTCATGGCAGGCTTACTTTCAATGTGAAGCATCTTTACTAATGTAAACAAGAAAAGTTTTGTAAAACAAAGGAAGAGACAGCTAGGCTACCAGTATGTACAAAAGTTATAAGTCAGTCCACAAAACAGTAAAATTTTGATTTTACATAATATACAAAAACAATAGGCAGTAAAATTTCCGTATGCTGTGGAAAAGTCTTCTGAGGTTAGGCGTACGAGTAAAAAATTGGACAAAAACATTTTTTTTTTTTTTTTAATTTTACTTCTGTAGCTCTAAGCTTGGAAACAACAGTGTTCAGTTACACACATAGTATCAATGAATTTATATAATTATAAGATAATAATAAAAAATGCACCATTGCCAACTAGGGGAGAAGACAGTGATGAACATGTCTTGTCTAAATTTTAAGCCAAATCCTTAAAATTATTAAATACAACTTATATTTTGCATTAATAGTTTTGACAATTTTTTTTATATCAAAGAAGGGGGCAAAAACTGAAATTTACAATTAATTAGGTATGAATATGACTCTCTCAGGTTTTACTCATAACGAATCTCCTTTTTAAATGTCTAGGACTGTTACTACAAGAACTGTACATACGAGGATCTAATCATATGCAAGTGTATTTATATATAGACATGGCTCAATGGTGTGAACATTTGGCACTGAGAGAAACTTGGTGTCAGTGGGAATTCGACACTTTCACAAAATTGTGCTTTAACCACCAGCCACTTTTAAATTTGATTTGAGTACTGAAAATTGGACTAACTGGGACCAACCAAGGCTTGTTCTGATTATCAGACTTTATGACTAACTAAAATCATTCCTGTAATGCAAGAGCATTGTATTTTATGTTAGCACTGACGCTAACAAACCAACTTTATATGGTGGAATATTGCATCAGCCAACAGCTTATCATTGCAATAAAGAAAAATCTTATTAACTTTATAAAAACACTAACAAGTTAAGAATTTTATACATGTTGAAGTAACCTACTTACTATGATGTTAAAATGTAAAAAATTTCAATACAATTTAACAATCTACAGTATTACACATTATATTTCCTCATTGCATACTTAAGTGTTCAACTGAAACTATGGAACTTTTGCTGATCAATTTACACAGTGGAGGAAAGTATATTATACCAAAATACAGCGTAGAACTGAGTACCAACCCGAGCAGTATATTTCGTGATGTAGCTGTGCAAAAAGGCAGTTTTAAGCCATGCTAGAAGGCTCGGAAATTATATTTACAACTTGCTGTCCTGTTGTGATGCTGGTTACATTTTTCAGGTATCTTATTCTACCCTCTACACTATTTCGCAACCTCCTCCCCATCAAACCAAATTTTTTCATATAAACATCACCAAAGTTTTTTTCACTAACATTACATACTTAGATACCCTTTCTGCCCCTCTCACTCACTTTGCAAACCCCCTTCCCGCTCCATTTGTGTTTTTAGACAAAAACCATCAGTGCACTCACAACAAAGTTTCATCGCGATTGGCTGACTGTCATAGGATCACATAGTAGAAGAACACACAAACGTAAGTACAGTGGATGAAGACCTAAGGGAAGATGGAGGAAGAGAAGGGAGGAGGACAAGAGGACGATGAGGAGTTTTACCCGGTTGACTCTACCACAGGCAGGAAGCAGCATTGGATGATAATAACACAAAGAAACAAACATTCATTTTTATACTACAGAAGATGTGCATTATTCTTTGAAAGTGAAAGTTTCTCTTTGTTTTGTTTTCATACGTGTTACATTGTGAACACACATTGTAGTTTCAAAAAGAAAAGTAGATTTCTAAACCAATGTGATGAAGATCAACAGCCAAGTAGAGAGGCCCTTTACTGTAACCTCCTCACAGCAAGCTTGCGACCAACCTAGTCGATGTAAGGCTGGTGGTGTTTGTAACATGACTATCTGATTAAACTGTAATATTAAAAAATTTACATACACATATATTTAACAATAACTGAGCCATTTTGACAACACTATTACTGTGCATGTTTATATAACACAGACAAAGTTGAGAACCGTCTCTATTAGTATCTTAAACTGATTATCAAAGAACTGAGGAATTCAATGTCCCATCTCTATTTTAATGTGTACACAAACTTTCAATACAGACAGATGAAGTTTCAGTCTCTTATTTTTGAGCAATTGTTTTCAAAACGTAGAACCATTGATTCATTAACTATTGCATAAAGTTACCGCAGCACACATTTTTTTCAGTTGAGCTTCTTTACATACACAGTATACATAGCAATACTTTGACATTTGCAGGAAACATGCTAAGCAAATAATGTAATTACAATCCACTGAAATTTAAAATTTTAACTATTCTCAAAATGCACTTTCCAACATAAACATAATACAGTATTAGATAAGTACTTTCTAGCGGCATACAACACAAAACCTGTATTGTGTCCAAAATACACATTTCTGGGTGTTAAAACAGCTGAATCACACTCTTCAAACTGCTCTACTGAAAAATATAATTTTTGTGACATAGTGTCTTATGCATCGAGGTACATTATATATGTATAGACACAATACACACGAATAAATATATATATATATACACATATATATATACAGTACACATGTATATATTTATTGTAACTGTTATTTAAGGGGCCTCCCTAGATAGGCTGTGTTTGTGTGTGTGAGGCAGGAGCAGTAAGGTTGCAGTTGACCGACTTATGTAATATATTATCGCCTCTCCGCGCAAGCTACTCAGATGGCGGGACTTTAGGCGGTGACCACATTATTTTATTTGTGGGCAGCATAGTTCATAGTCTAACTCTTGTTTCTATAGTTGTGTTTTTAAATACGATTGTTATTTTTCCAGATACGGTAGGTCTGGAAAAGCCATTTTTGGCCATTTTGGGGGGACCGAAAAGGATGTTTGTAATAAACGTGCCAAATTTTTACAGCTATAGCAACATAGTTGAAGTATGTGTTATTTTTGTACATACACAAATATAATGGGTATTGAATAGTTTAGTCAAAAAAAGAATAATCATATATCACCACAACACATTTGAAGCACAGGTAGAGAGGCTCCTTTGAAAAAATTTCCCACAAGACTTTAATAAGTTACTTATACATACATTTTTTAATGTGTGTATGTATATATAATATAGCATTAATTCTTTACAGTAACATGATCTTATTAAATTTTACAACTACCAAGTAGGATAGTGTATGAAAGGCCTAACCAGTTCAAAATTGCATCAGTTACAATACAATATTTTATACATAATTATACATAAAATCTTTGTAATAATTATACATAAAATCTTTGTAATTACAATAATAGGGAAAACAAAATTTAATCATAAAAAATTTTGTCAAATTGAATCCACGTAATTTGTACTAGCTGACATTAGCTGTTACACACTTCTAATTAAAACCAACAACACACTTATGTTCATATATATAAGACGCTTATTACAGTATTTCAAATAAATTATAAAACCAGTGGCACTCTCGTATGGGTAAGGTCCTCATAGTGTGGCAGAACATTAAAACAGCCACCCAAAAATATAGCTGAGTAACCCAACTTCAGAAACCAAGCCTAGAGCAAAGTTTTTAACTGCCACATGAAACTTGTGTTTGGGAAACTTGTTTTTCATTATCTAGAATTAGTCTAAATATTCAAAAGCTTTATTTAAAACTTTACTGTGTATGAAACAGAATGGAAACAGAAAAATAAAACATTTCTATCACCAAGCAATTTTATGAACACATTATCTAACAACACAGTCATAAATTATTATTTACAAACCTTCACAAAAATTTAAGTTAAGTAAAGGTCATATTTCTCTTCAATGCAGCTGAAAAAAATGTTCTGCAACAAAGGTAATAAAGAAAATGTTTACAACAGTATTGTTTTGAAAAAATCTCTTTCTTTAATTGATTCTAGTAGTACTCTCCATACCATATTTACTTCTAAAACCCACGTGGTGTTGCTTATACTGAAGGAAAAACCTAACTTCCACTATTAAACTTGAGTTGCAAACTCAGGTTTCCTTCAGCAACAAAACCAGACTTTCTCAGTGAATACACTGCACTCAAATCTATCTTTCCGAAACTGTACTTTTGAGTGATTGTGTAAATGTGCCAAATGAGAATATATCACTGCATTAACTTTTGTCTTTTTCCTGATAGGCTAGACAATGACAACACCAGGATGTCACTATAAATTCAGATTAGCAATACTTCCGAGACTTTAGCTAATCTTGCTCAAGACTGGGGTGACCAAAAGAGTAAATAAAGAATGAAAGAAAAGTAAAAGAATCCACAAATAAAATTGAGATAACCCAATTTAAAAAATGGAGAAATTATTTAAAAATTAGTCAAATTACTAAAAAAAGTTGCTTTATGAGTTATTAGGTTAACACTGTCACTCACTGTACTAAAGTACTCAAGACTTCATTGCGTAACAGTGAAGGCACTGTGATGCACCGGGAACTAAAGCTAAGTGTGTCACACAGTTTTATACCAATGTTTGTAAAAGTGACACATTTTTACAAAAAAAAAATTATGAACCAAAAAATATTGGATTTTGTGCAATTTTTATGGCCTGTTTGTATGATTCATAACCGCCACCAGGACGCCATTATGATGTTCAAGGCCCTGACCTGCTGTGTTGAACCATTGTAACCATTCCTACATCCAGCGTGAACATGTAACAACAAAGGTGAGGGACAAGAAACTCTAACTGGGCTTAGATAAACCCCAGTAAGATGCTGCCTTAATCAAAGCGCCTCCACACATTTCCATAAAAAGCTAAAGGTACATTATAAATGAAGTTTACGATTTTAAGAACACAATTCTAATACGGTACTAGTACAAAAATATTTAATGGTGCAGATAAATGTTGAATATTAAGTTATTATTTGGAATCTGCAGAAGTATAAAAATCTATTGAATGAAATGTCATCACGTTGAACAGAATGAAAGTTATGCTGTCAAGTAGTTAATGTTCAGTTACGTCTGACCTGACAGGAAGTTGAGGAACCCTCCTGGAATGAGACAGAAGCACCACTGAGACCATACAAGTCAAAAAACACACTTTTCCACAAATTGTAATCATAAGATGTATTTACACTAATAATACTGTGCTCAAACAAGAGCAGCACTTATTAAGGACTATCATTTCACCAGGACTCTTACTACAACAGCCGGATATCTGAACTTGTTTTGTTGGGAAAACATTTAAAACAACCTTTCTGTTTAGACATTGAAGGTGCTGCTTCAAAAACTTTAACACAGTTCCTTACAAACATAATACCTAACTCACAATATTAACACATTAAAGAACTTGGCACAACTATCAAATAACACATATAATTCTCAAGTTCATCCACAATCACTCACAGATTTAATGATAATGTGGCAGAATAAGATTTTCCATGTCATCTGTGATTGGTGCACAGTCGAGTAAGGTTTTCACATGTTGCAACTTACTCGCGTAACCAAGATCTTGCAACCTTACCCATAATGTACTCGATGTAAGGAACCAGACATAAAAGTAATGAATGATAACCATAGCAGGGCAAACATACAACCAACAGTACCTTGGATTGTAAAATATGTTTTCCACTTTTCTCAATTACGTACTTACGAAATACTACAGTATATGTACTATTCCTATTTCACATTAATTTGTACCGTACATAAAACCATCACAACTTAAAAGAAGTCCTTGAGAGTTGTTTTTCTGTTCAGCAGGAGGGAACAAAAAACAGCAAGTAATACAGGTGAGAATGATAAAACATGTTTCGATTAATACAGTCTTTACGCACAGAGATGCAGTGTTTCCATTGTAATTTTAATTTTAAAGTGACACATTATTTTTATTTGAAGAAAGTATGGTGTAAAATCAAATGACTCATCCTATGTTTCTGTTTTACTAAGCAGATGTTTCTAGATACAAACTCTAAAAAAGCAATTTTTAAAAGGCCCCAAAAATGTTTCTAACACACGTCTTGTTTTAACAAAACAGAAACATGGTTTGAAGTATTTTTTATTAAATGGGTAACAATAATCGTAATAAGTTTAGCTGTTTCACATAAAACAGAATCCACATAACATGTTAGATCAATGGTCGAGTGATAGGCAAGGAATTCTCTTAAGCTGCCCAAACCTTCTCCATACAATGAACACAGTGTTAAAATAGTCAGCTGAATTTTTTATCACTATCTGCCATAATTTAGAATATGCCAGGTACTGAGCACAAGAAACAACATTTAATGCCCTGCTTGAATTCATAAAACTGCACACTATACACACAAAGAAAAAGAAAAGTCTATGAATACTGAGATCAGATCATTCTAAAATAAAAGCACAACCAACTATATAGTGGCAAGGTTAAGTAGCTCAAACACTGCCTTGAAATATTTGATGAAAGTTAAAAATGTCTCGTCACTTTCTGCTACAGTGCCGTGAATCTTTGCAAACGTAATTCAGTAACACATTAATATTAGTACTCAATCTCGCAGGAAAAGCTGATTTTTATTTAACAAATGGCATCACACAATTTAAATGAATTTTATCTGTCACAGCTAGTTGTCACTTAGCACAGTTATTGTTACTCCTAGCTCCACACATACTAGCGGCTGATAGGCCACGGTACAAGCTGTCATGTCAAGTGAGGCAATTGTGCTCAACAACACACATCCTAAATATACCATTCACAGTAAAACCCTCTCAAAAAATTCCCTATTTAAGAAGTTTCCTGCTTAAAAAGTTATTCCGATCCTTACCCTATATGCACATGTAAAATTAAACACTTTATAAAGTTTTCCTGGTTAACCCCTTCAGTGTTAGGTTATTGTACAATGTTAGTGAAAAAAATGTAAGGTTTTTTAAAAATAATAAACAACACATACATGTTTTTAGGCAATAAATATATTAATCTCAAAAATTTTTAAAGTACATAACACTTTTATTGACTTTTTCTACCAATTTCAATTTATATCGGCAAAATATTTTGAAGGGGTTAGTAGGCTTAACTTCTTTCTGTCTCGCCACAAATATCTTAACAGGGTTTTACTGTATTTGTAACATTTTTCTGATGTACCTAACTAGCTGTGCAATCACTTATGACTTTTCAGTTATCATCAGAAGTACAATTATTTATATACTAAAATGATAAGTTTATTATTAATTTATGTAAATGGTACTTATTAAAAATCCAAGAACTCTATTATTTTTTTATCTTCAAAAACATTTGTAATGCTAAGAGTTCTTCAGTCACCAGTTTCCATACTAACAACACAACATACACATACAGATATAATGACGCTCAACACATGTCCGACAATAACAAAGCAGCACGACCATGCCGACAATAAGACTGACACGCTGCACAATACTAACACCACTAAACAACATATTTAAAGTGCCAACTGACAAGGCACTACAGAATTAGTGCAAATAAAAATATATTTTAAGTATCATCCACATCTACACCTTAACATATAAAAACTTGCCGGCAAGAGTTCTAAAAACATTCCCAAGGTAATTTTTACTATGATGACAATGTTCATCCATTTGTATCTCGCAGCAAGTCGATACACCGTCAACAGAATGATACAAGGTACTCACATTCAAACAAGATAATTCTATCATCTTCAGAGGATCAAACAATGTGCTCTTACCAAACTCGATAAGCAGGACACGTACAAAGTAAAAATACATTTTAGTAAAATGTTGTACAAGCTGTTGCGAAATTGCATGTCAATACTTCATGGAAACTACCCTTACTTATGAAGGAATAAATAATATTACATGTACATAAGCCTGAAACGCCCGCGGGCAGAACACAATATCTGTAGATGCAGCTGTGTCCAGTTAAACATGTTGAGACAGCATGTCTCGTGCGGTGCTGTCAGCAAATACGATGATATCCCACAGTACCATGATCCAGTCCGTACATTACGTGTTACAAACTGAAGTCACATAATATTATTAATTCCTCCAGACATAAATAATGTTTCCCTGAAGTATTGATATGGCATTTTGCGCCAACCTATACCTATATGCATAGCAGCAACTTTCGTCATACGCACACAACTATATCATACAATACGGTACACAAATTACTATATTAGTATCAATGTTTATGTATTTGTTCCACTCTCTGTCACGGGCTACAGAATTATTCCTCTGTTACCATAAATCTCTTAGTCTGTTTACAACTCCACGTACACTGACATGATGATGTTGCCTGTGCAAATACACCCAATTTAGTTCTTAAAGTTTGTTTATTTAAAAGTAAAGTACTTGAAGAGCGAACTGAATACGGTTGCATCCCACTGCGACAGCCACGTTACATGGCAGCAATGAGAAAGTACAAATTTATCAATTTTCCTACGCTTATAATTGGAGGGGACAAAGGGGGTGAGGGTACAGAAATATTCACAATCAATTTACCTTGGCTGTTTAAAGTAATTTTCTTTCTTGGTGACAAACGTCAAGTGTTGAGCAAAATTTCCACTTGCATACCTGTTGTCTAAAGCAGGCCTTATACAGTATTTGCCTGAATATAGCACTATACTATTTTACTACATTCTTTACTTTTGATATACAGGAAGGATATTATTTCCGAAACTTGTGACAATAATTATTAATTTTGTCCACAAATGCTTTTGTTTAACATTTCACGTCTAGGGTAATGTGTACAGTTCAATAATAATGTTTCTTAAGACTAATTCTTTTTCATTTACTGCTGTACAAAAAGTTGTTGCTCTACATTTTCACTTGTTAAAATCACTAAAAGGTATGCAACAAAAAAGTCTCGACTAAAAGCACACACACACAAATAGAAACACAAAGGATGTGATTAACACATGAATATCAGACTGCTATTTTTACAGCAACATTTGAAAGCCACATGCAGCAAACATGTAGAACTGTACCGCATAGGGAGGAAATTGACGACTTTAATCCTCGTCCAGGCGCTTATCAGCAAGGTAGAGACAGATCTTCTCAAAGTAATACTTACAAAGAAATGAACGTGAAAATAGTCATCAATAATAATAATAACGGTGATCACAATATAAGAAGCCAACCATAAAACATTTAGAAACTCAACAAATAAAAGTAGACTGATACGACAAACAACTCAACTCGAGCCATAGTGACCAGAGAACAAAGTGTTAACTATTACCTGCTGGTGGAAATACAACATCCATCGCGATTCTCCGTAACTGCGTAAGTAACCTCTGTCTAGCGTGTAGGTTTGAGCTTTATCAGCATTCTCTGAATCTTCTTCACATGAAATAATTTCTTGGAGGTCAAAACCAGTAGTCACTGCCGAGACACCCTCTGCACAACCTAACGTTACGTGGGCTCGGCTACCAGGTCCAGACGTCGGATGGAACGAAGGCTCGAACTTTTGGAACGTAACAAGCGTCGCTCTGCATGGTGGTCTAGGATCTCTGAACTTCTTTGTGATTGGTTTACAAGTCGGAGGTTGTTCATCTTGTGCCGAAGATGAACTTCCTGGATTTGTAAGATTGAAAGGCTCAGGTTTCTTTCCGAGACCCGACGCAGATTCTGCAGGCTTGTACGGGCTATCTTGGTCGTTTGCCCAAAGTTTTAACATGTCTTCATCAAGTTTGACTCTAGCCCCAAATGTCCTGGGGGTCATCAACAGCCCCACGATGCACAACTGATAAGAACGTCCACTATTAGAGACAACTTCATCTTTCCGGGCATACTCGAGAGAACCTGGGACTTTACCACCCAGACAGAATTTGGATGTGCAATGCAACATTCCTTTCGGACAGGTTGTTGGCAATTCGAAGTACTTCAAAAGATCTGCAAAATATAACAGAACCACAAAGGTAAATCACCTGCACTCAGGTTTTCAATATTATTCTGAGAGTAAACTGTAAACGTCGTAAAATGAACACCAGCAAATAATTTTTCCCCAGGATTTTCTTTGATTGCTACCTCTAATTGCTGCATAAACACAGGAGATATGCGATAAACTAAGAACTTCAGGAGTAAACCTTAGCCGTTATTGCAAATGTTCAACATTTACAATGGCTACCTCATTCTGTATGGTTTGCAGTGAATTACCAAATACACACTCAGATTTTTATAATTTAAATAAAACTGTGTTGAATTGCTAACAAATGAAATCAAATCTCTGTATTTTACATATTTTATGTCACTAATTAGGGTTTATATCACCTACTTAATGAGGTAAAATTATTGCACTATAGCAGTAACAGATAATGCATTTTTGTTTCTCTACACAAGTTCAAAATTTCAATGTGAGACCATGCCCAGAAGGCTGTCCAGTAAAGCATACAGCTACCATTTGAAGGTTATGAACACTTATATATAATAATAATTATTATTATTATAACTATGGTATTACTATGATAAGTAGTTATTAATTTTCATGGTTTGTAATTTAATGCCTCTGAGTTGTGCATAAGATCAGTGTAAGTACTCCAAATTATTTTTATAAATAGTTAGCAAATTAAAATATACTTACCAATAATAATAATAATAATAATAATAATAATAATAATAATAATAATAATAATAATCATCATAATATGGTTGGGAAAGTTATTTTAATAAAAAGATTATATGTATTGCACTTCATAATTTCATATTTTAATACGCTTACAAAAACATAAATTAATAATAACAACAATAATAACACTAATAATATTGAAAGCAAAAAATTATAATTGCACTTTTCTTTTCTTTTTTTTTTAATTCTCTAAAAGCATTTTTTTCGAACAAAAATTTTTTTTGGAAGTTTTAAATGGTGCAAAAAGTTAAGGGTCACCATTTTAGAAACATTTTGAAAATGAGAATTTTTCCATTCAATTTTTAGGTAACGTATCTTGCCCCCTGTCCCACCCCCTTACACAGATTTTTTGGTTTGAAACCTTCCAGGGCACACGCACAACTCGCCAAAGTTTCATCACAATTTAATAAAATGGTTACAGGAATGTATTAATTACAAGCAGACAGACAGACATCGATATTAGGTGTGTGTGGGGTGGGGGTTGGTGTGTGTGTGGGGTGTGTGTGGGGTGGGGGTTGGTGTGTGTGTGGGGTGTGTGTGGGGTGCATGGAGGGTGTGGGTGGGGTGCATGGAGGGTGTGGGTGTGGGTGTGGGTGTGTGTGTGTGTGTGTGTATATGCACAATGCTAGGTTGTGAGACATCCTATGCCTCTGGACTACTGAATACAGATACTATCCTAGTTAAAATGTAACCAATGATAAGTTTATCTTCCAAATAATTATGTAACTTTTAAAACAACACCCTCAAAAACTATTCTTAGATAACCCTCATCTGAACAAAAGGCAGCCAAGTACGAGTAAATTCATCAGAGTCACTATGCTAAGCTCTGTACTTAGCCGTAAGAAAATGATGGCATCAGAGTCCTCTTTGATCCTGAAGTTTACTAACAATTAATAAAGATCTGTGAATATTCTGTTCTAAAAAATGTCCTTTACTTCGGTGGCAAAATAATCTCCCTAAACTAGTAAAGATGGGCCCGAAAAATTAAGATTAATATGGACTATAAAAATATTACACCGTTCTTTCAGAGGGACCACGAAAAATCTCTCGGGTTTCACACCCTTCTGCCAGGACTACAAAATCCTAATCCCCAAACAAATGCATAATTACATTAAAAGTAATCAACACATGTTTTGAAACCATAATTATAATGAAAACAACAAACAAATAAATACTTGACATTGCGAACCATTAAAATCTGTTGCATATGCATAAATAAAATATTTAATTAGACTTTCACGCCTCATGGTCAGCACAGGCTCCAAGTTACATGAATCATATTGAAAATTGTTTTAGTACTCCTCAAACAGCATGAAAATAAGTTGACATTAAACAAAACATAATTCTGAGACATCTATACTAAAATCAAATTACTGTCAGAAAATTGTGTGTGCTCGCACACTCGTGCATGTGCACACACACACACACACACACACACACACACACACACAGAGGCTGTCCAGAAACAAGCAGATAAGCACACCACGCAAATACTCAGCTAAACTGGAGATGGAAATGTTAGTGATAAAACAATTGCAAGGTACTGAACGTAAAGATTTCTGAGCCATTTGCCAAAATGTGCAATGCACACACACACACACACACACACACACACACATATATATATATGTGTGTGTGCATTGCACATTTTGGCAAATGGGTCAGAAATCTTTACACACTGTGGTGGTACTTGCCTCCCCAGTCACCTCAAAAAAAGGTACGCGGTTCAGTTTTCGTCTTATCTTACCACGGCATCACGTGCGGTAGAGCGAGATCTCTCATTTCTCAGGGTTCAGTGGTGGGTCCGAAAGCGTGCAAGTGTTCACTTAAATAAAAAGAGTAATTTTTTTTATTATTTAAAAGAATGGCATTTTATAATACAACGGTAAATGAACATTACAGCAACATCAAATATAACAAAACGCTTCATCGGTGGGCTACTCCTATAAAGGGGTTGCTGTAGCAAGACCATTCTAGAGTAATACTTGACTAATATTGCAGAAAGAGTTCCATCGGACCTGCACACATCTCGCCCAAAGCGCCGACTCGATTTACACAGGAAATTAGACCATTCTGGTTAATGAAACTTAACCGGGATCAACAACGGCGGTTAACACGAAGAGTATAGAGTAAAAGAAAAAAATTGAAAAGATTTGCAGCTTGGCTTAGCAACATTCTACATCGCGCGTACCGCCCGACCACGTGGGTTGGTCGCCGAAACTTACGACCGTTGGTCGCGACACGTCTTCATCAACAGGCAGGTAGAGCAAGACTGGGGGGAGACCAGGGCACGCACGGCGGACCAAGGGTGCCATAGCCTCCAACCCAGCGCACGCGTTCCTCCGGAACTCTTTTAATTAAGACTAAACATACGGGCTATGCAGAAGCCTCTATTTAAATTATATGCCTCCTGGCGCATAACACAAGATATATAAATTCTTACTTGACGTTAACTTCAACAGGTTCAATCAAAATTAAAGAAGCAATAAAGGGCGCCGTTGGCGGAGTAATACATTTACGGCCATCACCGGAACTCTCGTGATGGGCGATTCCAAGAATTCTGGGACCCTTGTCCAACCCCACGTGATGCACAGGCGCCAGCCTGTCGCATACATGTCGCAATCGACAAGCCCAAACTTACATGAAATTTGGAATTATTAAATAGGCCTTCTGGCTCACATTTCACAATAAAAAGTTACTTAGGAAAAGTCCCTGAAATTTAATGCTGAACAAAATGAGACCAGTCAGGAGTCTCTACAATAAAATTG